>BQNB010018213.1:17500-68649 GCA_026074375.1 Tanacetum coccineum | reverse complement strand
GAAAGGATTTTGAAAACCTAGAGCTTGTTTAGTGGTATGATCATAGAAAAACTGTGGTTTCGTCAACATATGAACAGTTTGTGCTCATTGATCTCTTTTATAAATAATGTTTGATCTTCTTTTCTAAAGCAATTTCTCTATCAATGTTTCTAGATTCTTCTTTCTTAAAATCATTTTTGAGAAGAGTAACTGTTTGCATTAAAGATTCCTTTTCTTTTACATGTTCAGAAAGAGTTTGTTTAAGACGATCAATCTCGACAGACTGTTCACATGAATCTGAAACGTTATCTTTACTTTTAAAATCAACATATGGCCTTCTTTCAAACCTTTAACTTGTTCTTTATAACTTTTAAGCTCAGTAGTTAAAGAATCATTGACACTTTTATTGTCCAGATTAATCTTGGTGCAATTAATTACTTTGCTTCTAGTTGTTCAATCACAGATAATATCAGTGCATCTTGTTGTGCAGATGAGTTAGAATTATGAACAGCTGTCTGTTGTGATTCTGTAACATACCGAGAATAAGGAATGATATTGCTATCACTGTTTATTTCAGTCTCTAAATGGTTCACAACACTCGACTGTTCAAAATATGGCTTCACCTGCACACCTTGATTAATCATATTGTTATCCATATTATCTAGATTGTGTACCTCAGCGAGAGCATCTGAACCATAACTTGAGATATTATCCATGAAACTTGGTTATGCATTAGGTACGTCATCACAATCTGAATCATATACCTCAACTCCATTTGCTTGGAAGAGTGCATTAGTTGTCACTATGAAAGGACCTGGGCCAAAATTAATTCTTTCTCCAGTATCTGCCAAAATTACAAGTTGGTCTTTGCTCAACTGAATCCCTTATTTCTGAAGTTGCGTTAACAACATCTGTTGCTTGAGACATTGTATCTTCTTTGATTGAGTATCCGGCCTTGCTATATGATCATTACCTGTTGAACAATTACCCACATAACTCAGAGTCTGTCGTTCTGGCATAGCAACTTGATGCATTGGATTTGATGAAATATCAAGTTGATTGTTGGATGATGGATAACTTGAAGCAAGTATGGTACTCATGAATGTTAAAGCTTTGGCTAAGCATTCAAGTTGATCATCAGTTAGAAGAATGTATGGTGCAATAAGGCTTGAATCAACTTGTAAAGGATCTGCTAATGATTGTAGAGAAACAACTGGTGCTTAAGATGCTTGTTGATGAATCACTTAAGATGATTGTAGATGAATCACTTCATATGATTGTGGATGAATCACTTGATATGATTGTGGATGAATCACTTGATATGATTGTGGATGAATCATTGATGGTTGAGGATAAAGAAGCTTGTGAATGAATCATTGATGGTTGAGGATTAATCACTTGAGAATCTTGTAGATGAAACATTGAAACTTGATGAGAAACATTTTGAATCTGTGATTGTAGATTGTAAACTCTCTCATTCATGTTAAACATTTTGAAGTAATTGATGTGTGAAATAAAATTTGTTGATCTTTTGTAGATTAAGTGATTGTTGTTGTGGTTTAAAATCAATTAACGTTCATGAGAATTTACAAATCTATGATTTAAACCGAGAAAAGAATTAAATCTTTCACGGTATTTTACAAAATCAAGAAGAAACCTTAAAACAATAATTAATTGTTGAAAAATCGTTGTTGTTGTTGAAGAACTTGAGCTTTTGTTGACGAATAATGAGCAAAAACGATGAACGGTTATGACACTTTCAACTTAAAATGAGTATCGGTTGATTAACACTCAAATAAGGACTAACGGTGCAATTATGATTCACTTTGGATGACTAACGGGCTATTTTGTAGCAATCAAGGACTAACGGTGTAAAGTTGTTTCAACAAAGAGGGTTGTTAGTCAACCAAAGGACGAACTTTAAAATTATGTTGAAAACTAGGGACTACATGTGCCAACATGGGATTTTAGTTTGATAAATAAAAGAATTTCCCTCCTAAAAGTCGTCTCTTTAACTTTAAGTTTTATGAAATGGAATGATTGTTGTCTCTTTCTCGCGAAATGCTACGCTTATCGTCGGTAATAAATGAATATACCACGATGATCGAAACGAGTTCACGATCGTAATGGTATAGATTATGAGTCCCGTAACTAACCGAAACTCGAAACTGAAAAACCCAAAAATTACTTAAAACGTGTAAGTTTGATCTAGATGAATTGGTAAATCGGTTCTTATTGCTTTTGAGTAGTTTGGTTTCAACTACAAACCTAGTTGTTTGGTTAAACTAGAAGAGAAGTTGTTCGGTTATAACATGGAAAATGGTTGTTCGGTTCTCACTAAGTGAAACAAGTTGTTCGGTTCACAAAGCAATGAGTTGATTGGTTCTCAAATGGAAACATGTTGTTCGGTTGTCAAAGTTGTTCGGTTCCACAAGAAAAGTGAGTTGTTCAGTTTGCAAGTTGTTCGGTTCCAAAACGTAATGAGTAGATCGGTTGTCAAAAGCTTTTGAGTTGTTCGGTTCGTACTAACTTTAGTTGTTCGGTTGATACAAACTTTAGTTGTTCGGTTGATACTAACTTCAGTTGTTTAGTTGATACTAACTTTAGTTTTTCGGTTGATACTAACTTCAGTTGTTCAGTTGATACTAACTTCAGTTGTTCGGTTGATACTAACTTCAGTTGTTTGGTTGATTTTAATACTTAGTTGTTCGGTTTACACTGAAACTTAGTTGTTCGGTTTACACTGAAACTTAGTTGTTCGATTGACACTGAAACTTAGTTGTTCGGTTAACACTTAGTTGTTCACTTAACACTAGACCCAGTTGTTCGGTACCAACTAAAAGTTAGTTGTTCGGTTCACACTAGACCCAGTTGTTCGGTTCCAACTAAAAGTGGTTGTTCGGTTAACACTAGACCCAGTTGTTCGGTACCAACTAAAAGTTAGTTGTTCGGTTCACACTAGAATCCAGTTGTTCGGTTGACACTAAAATTCAATTGTTCGGTTGACACTAAAAGTTAGTTGTTCGGTTGACACTAAAATTCAGTTGTTCGGTTGACACTAAAATTCAGTTGTTCGGTTGACACTAAAATTCAGTTGTTCAGTTGACACCAATTCAAAACCCAAAATTTTTAAATCATAAAAAGACACCTTTTTGATGGTTGTTTTGCAAAAATCCTTGTACAACTAGTGTTACTAACCTTATAGGAACAAGAAAAATGGAAACTTTAAGGTTTTTAAGCCAAAAAATTTAAAATCAAGATTTTGTTCTTTGTAAAGGTTTTCGAACACAAAAGATGAACACAAATGATGTTTTTCTTGATTCTAAGCTTGTACACCTATATCCAAGGATACTAGATCAAATTTACCTATGTAAATGATCCTTTAGTGTACACAATAGCTTCGAACACAAAGAAAAAAACAAGAAAAAGGATGATTTTTGCATGAAAAACACATGAACCAAAAGATAAACACACCACTCCATGGATCTTGATACCAATTGAAGGATATTGTAATTTCACACACACTTAGTAACTTAGAGAGAGAAATCTAGAGAGAGAGTGGATAGGAGAATACACCAAAAACAAACATAAGAAATGAGATAAATGCATTCAACCAACACCCTCTCCATGTGTGGAAAGGGTTTATATAGTTACAAGATATGGGCCAGGCCGAGCTTTTGTTGGACTTTCTATAAGCCGGCCCGGTTAGCTTACTAATTATTACATAATATTGTCTAACTATTACAAAGGCTCGTGAGATCGATAATGGTCGTCACTTTACTAAAAATTGAATTCTTAACAATGCATATCTCAGCTGCCTTGTTGGATGACGACTTTCGATGAAAGTTAGAAGCTCCCTACCCTATATCATTCTTCATCCTAACAGTTGGTTAAACACGAACATGGATGTGATCGGATTGTATGTTTCTATTCCGTCGTTACGGTCGTGTATGTACGATGCAGCTGCCTTGTTGGTGTGGTACTTATGGTGAAAGACTATTTTAATGATCAACCCTAAGCCTTCTTTTAACCCAATTTATCCTTTAACTTGTTCCTCCTTACCTCCAGTGGTGGAGATGTGTATCCTTGCCAAGCTTATGATAGAAAACTAATCATGACCGAGCAAATGAGCGTACCAATTAAAAGTTGCACCCTAGATTAGTTGAGTGGTCTGAGTGTTTTCATTTCCATATTTTGTGAGGAGCTTGGTTATGTACAGGTGATTAGAACAAAACGATGTTTAAACGGAAAAATAAAAAATCCTTAACTTCGATTGGGACACATTTTCAAAACTTCTCTAAAGTCTACTTGAGGACAAGTAGGATTCAAGTGGGGGAATATTTGATGACATCAAATAACATCTTGATTATAGCATCATTTATCCGTATAAATTACCCATTTTATATAATTATTGCAAGAATTGGTACTTAATTGCTTATATTTATTATTTGCAGTAATTATGTAGTACATTGTGAAGTTTATATAAAAGGCACGCATTTTAGAGCATAAACAAAAAGTTCGAGAAAGTCTACTGATCTGACAGCAAATACGTCGTATTATTCTAAACCTATACGACGTATCTAAGACTTTGAAGAGTTAAAAGACCATTGCCTGACTTTAAAGAATACACCGTATCCGAATCAACGAAAAGAAGTATATAATACTTTGGTCAACGAAGAATAAACAACTAGTTTTACCTCAATACGCCGTATCCATCATGAAGATATGGCATATCCATGCCTACACTTCACAGAGAACCACGGTCAACAGTTAAAGATCCTGCATTTAAGGTAGTCAACAATCGATAATCATGCATTTAATGCAGTTAATGAACGTGGTCAATAGTCAAGAAATCATGCATATAATGCAATCAACAATCATCAATTCTGCCATTAATGCATTTAATGAGCGTGGTCAACAAGGAAAGAACCCTGCAGTTAATACGCCATATTGACTGCATTCAATACGACGTATCGACCCCATTTCTAGACTCTATAAATACCAATCCCTAAACTCAGATTTAGGTGTGCAAGTGAAGCCCTAAACCACCAAGTCTACTATCAGACGATTAGAAGAGAAAAGAAGGTCAGAAAAGTGCCTCAAGATCATAGGAAAACTTTTGTAATCTTTGCATAACCGAATACGCATTCGATTGAGGTTTCTTTATTTTAATCGTTTATATATCAAACCGTGTGTATTTTTACAATGACTATTGGCTGATACCTTTAGGTATCAGCCATGTTTATGAAGATTTAATGTTTGGTTTGTTTATCTCGATTATCTTAATTTATCGTTGATTGTTAATTATGTTTATCAATTTATACTTGTTTGCGTGCTTTCGTATGCGACCTATCATTTAACTGGGTCTAGTCCTACATATTTAATGCGCTGCAACTTTGGTGTTGTGTGGGCGTAGGCTAAGAGTCCAGGATAGCTCTCCATATAACAATTTATATATCTAGAATCATGGGATCACAAATAAATGACCTATCCTTTGGTTTTATGAACAAGTTGACTAGCAGGTGTCCCTAGATAATTCAACAAATAACGGTTTGATTCCATTGGTTAGGACTCGGACATAGTGGACTAGTAGTATAAAAATTGTCGTTAAGCAATAAGTGGGTAAAGTCCATGTGGGCTAGGGTTTAGTAAGAGCATCATTATTTAAATCATAAGGTAGATTATAATTAACAAAAAGGATGCTTTATGCGAGTACGTTAATTGTGACAGGATTGTTCGTGTCTAGGTCTTAGGATGAAGTATCGCCTAAGTCTTAAGAGTGATATGCTGCTTTAAGATAAGATATCATTGCACTAATAAACAAACCTGCATTTTATCAGATTATTCATGGTTGATATGTTTTCTTTATATTAGTATTTGACCGTTTCTCTATCGTTTGTTAAACTTATTGTGTGTGTTTATTGCTTTACTTGTCATCAAAACCTTAGCTTAGATACCCAAACTCGTGTCAGTATCTCAGGCTGAAACCCTCCTTTATCATTAGCTTAGGTTTTGCATAAATTAGATAACTAAAATCTTGATAAATTAGATATTAACGCTCTCTCTCTTAGTGATCGACACCCTACTTACCAACAAAGCTACATCTTGACCGGGTACACTGCCCGTTAGAGTGTTGATTTTAGTTATAGTCAGCATAAAATAAATAGTAAAACTTGATAACTAAAATAACAACCTACACGATGACACATCATATGACAAAGATGCTGAAAAGGGGATCAAGCACCGGGGTGACAAGCGTCAGCTTTGGTATAGATCTCAGCTCAACAAATTCTCCAAGCATAAATTCTACTCTACTTAGAAGATTCTTAGTAATGTTAGTGTGAAAGTCAAGAAACTGCATGGTTATGGTCACTTGGAAGAGGTTGTGGTGAGAAGAGATGATCATCAGCTATACATGTTTAAAAAAGGTTTTGATCTACACTTGAACGACATTGAAGACATGCTTCTTCTTGCTGTTCAACACAAGTTATTCCAGCTCGACGAAAATGATATTGTTGACTTTATTGTGACCCTTCATATGTTCAGCTGAAGTCTTATCATCAAAAGACGAGTCAAGGATCTTCAACTTGGTGTAGAGAGTTACCAAAAGAAACTTATTATCACCAAACCTCAGAAGACCTTTCTTGGAATCGAATTCAAAGAACTCTAAACTCCATCATTTGATCCACCTAGGTAACCTATGAAGACCTAAACAAACAGAAAAGAGTAACGCGGGTTGATGAGATGTACAAGTTCTTAGACGGGACACTCAAGACTGTTCGTGACAAGATTCATCATAGAGTACTCAATTTTTTATTGGGATACAACAAAGAAATGTCTAGGAGAAAGTGATCAGCTACAGATAAGAGGAGATCAGAGCTTATGGTCAAACTCATTGACAAGCAGTTACGAGAAACGTGGATCATTAGGAATCTTGAAAGATTGGTGGGTGCACGGGAACTTAAGATGGACTACCGACTGATGACACGTACTGAATGATCATCAGGTCCAATCTTAAATCTTATCTTGTGAATAATGTGAATAGGTAGTATAGACTTGTAAAATAGGCTGATATAGTGTTTGTGTATGAATTTTCAAGAATATTTCAATAAATTCAAAATCTTTCAAATTAACGTACTCAACACTATATATAAGGCTTGTTAATAATCACAACATTTCTCTCCCCAAAATTTTTTCAAACATATTTGAATCAATTGATATCCAAAATATCAAGAGATTTGATATTTTTGATAAGGGGACAAAATATGTTTAAAATATATGGCTAACATATGTGATCTTAAATGACTCTAGTGCAGCTTCTTCCTCATATGTGCAAAACACTTTTGAATATCGATGCACATATGCAGGGGGATCAATTTTGGAAAAGAAAACATCAAGGTACAAAAAGTTTTTCAGTACCTTGATTGAGTTTTTCAATGATTTTAAGGCTATAAGAAGATTACCCAAAGACCGACCATGTAATTAATTGAAGTTATAAGGTGGTTAAGATTAGGTATTCGTTCTCACGATCCAGCTAGAACCAGAGGGATCTAACCAAGGACATTCCATTAGATAGAATAGAAGTCCTTAGGTATGATACAAAAGGAGTAAAAGTGAGAAAAGGGAATAATGCAGACTAAGATAGAGCTAGCATTGGAATAAACCCAATAAGGTGTTAGTGATAAAGTCTTGGTAAGCATTGAAGGGGTTGAAGAATTAAAAAGAAATGTATGGATAAAGAGTGTAAAGAAAGAAGCCCTCCATACACTTAGGCAGAAACCGGGTCAATACATATGCTATCAGAAACACTAAACTGTTGTCTAGTATTGAAGATAGTAATCATGGACCCAGTGATTCAATGCACAACCCTCCTTAGCCAATCAAGGTCTCTTAAAAGACTGTTGTTTCATTTCTCACAGAGTGTTGATCCTAAACTATGATTGATTCTTTAGCTTGTAAAGAGTATGTTACCTTGGATAATTCCAAAATAACAATGATAGAAACTTTATGTGTATATTAAAGAGTATGCGGAATCTACTCTTTAATACTTAGAAGAACTATGAATGTAACAGTAAATATGATTGAACGAAGAGGTAACAAAAAGCTTTAATATTATTAAGATCAATAATACGAGTACTCTGTCTAATACTAGGATTTACAACCTTCAAGCTATTACTATTGTATATATTTAACTCTATAACCTAGGATCTCCTTTTATACACCAAGGAGTCCTTTACAAGATAACTATAGATCTTCTATAATTCTAATCTTATATGCATATCTTTCTAACTAAATAGAATATACACTAAATAAGTCAATACTTATCACTTCATACGTCTTCATCCCTTTAGCAGTCTTAAGTCTTCATGTAGTAGTCCTAACTCCTTCAGTAGTGTTAAGTTAGTACTGGTAGTACTAACTTTCTTCTAGCAGTACTAACTAGTTAGTATTGGCAGTTATAATCTTGAGCAGTACTAAGTCTTTGGCTTGGCAGTACTAAGTGTATGAGTTTAATTCCCAACAATCCTCCCCTAAACTTGTGATTTACCTTCAAATCTACAAGTTTCTCTGAATTAAACCATCTGTGCTGAGAGGATGCTTCCAAACACTTTATTGTCTTGGTCTGTTTGCTTGTATGAAGATTTTCCTTAGAAGCTCATTTGCCATCTTTGAATGTTGTTCTACTAACAACCTGTTAACCAACATCAAAGTTAGAACTCCTTTTGACAATAGATATTCTTTCTCTACCAGCATGAAAATATCTGTTCCTTTCTCTGTAGACACATGATGAACCCTACATGTATCATATAATCTCCATTTCAATGGATCATGCATATATCTATGAAGTTTCATCAGTATTAGGTTCAAACAACCTCTTTAATTCAACCCATAATGTTCTTTCTTTGTCATCAGTAGGTTCTGTTGAACTAAATCTTTCTTTAACCAAATTCCATAGCATCACCAAGTCATCCTTGTCAAAGATTTTCAACATATCCTCAAAGAATCGATATGCTTTTATATGGTTACCAACCCTGATGATCTTCTAATATTTTCTAGATTCTTCAGTGTAAACCTCCCAGTCAATGATTGGATATTTGACCTGTCAGGCTTCAACATAAACTTCTTCCACTAGAACTACCATCATCATCTGTTGTAAATCCTATTATGACAATTCCTCTTCTTTTGGTTGTTCTTGAACTAATCCTAAAGCTTCATTAGTCTTTTGCCTCTTAGAACCTTCATATTCAAATTTTGCTTCTGCAGCCCTTTTTGAACTTCCAACTTTTGCAGAATTAATAATTGTTAGTTGTGAACTTCCAGTTACTAACTTTGATGCTCTTCCTCTATCTTCAGTCTGCATGGGTACAAAAGTGTTGACATTTTTCATTGTAGTTTCAAATAATTCCTTGAGCTTATCAAAAGAATATCTTTTCAACTAATGTAGTGTATGACTTCCCATGTGCTTGATGTAATTAATCATATAATTCCTTTGTTGAGCTTGTGTCATGGGCTTGTTCCTCTTTGCTTTTATCTATATCTAAATGGCATTAAAATCATTTCATTCTCTGATTAATAAGATCTACAAAGACAAGCATATTTGCTTGATCACTTTCACTAGTACTTGTTCTTTCCTCTATCCTCTTCTTGAAGTCTTCTAGATACTCTTCATCAGCTATTATAAACTCTTGCTCTAATGTTTTCTCAATCTACTCATAAAAGATTTAGCTGCTTATGAACTCTAGCCATCCTTTGTCTTTCTTCTTTATCCAGTTCCTCTTGCAGTCTCACTCTGCGGCTTCATTACCAAAGCCCCTATCTTGTTCTTAGCTCTAATTTGTTCTCTTGATCTACTCAGCTTCAGATTCCTTATTTTACTTTACCTTTAACTTTGATTACAACTGTTAGTGGAATACTAATGTTAACTTGTTCTTGAAGCATTACCAGCAGTAACAAATGGCATTGATGCACCAGCACTACTAAACTGATTCTTCAAGCATACTAAACAAACCTACTAGAGTACTAATTCACCACTGCCAGTACTAACTGCTCTTCTTCTTCTAGTATAAGTTTGAACATTTCTTAGATGCATCTGCAAGTACCATAGCTAAACTAAAGACTTGCCCAACTGATTCTTCAGGTTGATCTTTCTTTTGACTATGTAAAGAGTAACCAAAGTAACTCCTACATCTTGATCAATTTATTCTATCATCCTCCCCTGTTTGGAAGAATCCTCTAAATCCTCTTCATCATCTGAAACCACAATCTTTGCTCTTCTTCTAGCTTGGTTGGACTTGATAGTTTTCTCTAATTTTTTTACCTTTTTAATAAGTTTGGTATAAGCAGCACCATATACCTTCTTTGTTTGCTTCAAGTCTGCCTCCAAGCTCTCTACTTTCTTGGACAATGTTGTACATAAAATCATCAATTCTTGTAGTGTCATACTGCCCTCATCACTTCCAAGTGTGTGAACTCTTGGGAGAGGTAAATCACAGGGTGGTGTAGGTACCCTCTCAAACCTAGTCTGAGCAATGGAACCCCCCATGGCTTCTTGGCACCTGGGACTACCACATGTACCAATTCCCTAAGAAGAGTCACATTAGGTATTATCGTGGATTGGGTTCCTATTAATGTTACCAACTAGCCTGCTCTGCATCTACGTTTTTTTTTCTAGCAGCAGTAGTGGTATCCCTTTCCACTTTGTCATACCACTCCTTATAGATAACACTCAACGGTACCTTGGGTAAAAGGCTCACTAGTCCTGAGGTAAACTTACATTATTTTACCTGGTTTAACTTGCCTAGTTGTTTGAGTATTTTGTGGTGATGATGATAAACAATAGGGATGGTTTTCTACATTAAGTAGGTTGAGCAAATAGAGGTGGAGGTTGGGGTTCAGAGGGATGTCCTGAACCTTCACCTTCTTCTGCTTGAATTGCTATCATACTTGGAAACAAAGGAGTGTTTTCCCAAGAAAAACCTCCTTTTTCATATTGTAAAAAGTTTTGGAGTTAAAGGCAGAGCAATATATTTTCAGTTTGTGGGGTATTAAGAATCTTTTGATCTTTCTAAAAATATTTGAATAAATCTTGGATACATTAAAAATTTATATTTACTATCCAAGTTTTTCACCATACCATCAAAAATCAATTTAGAAAGTAAATGTTTTGTTTGTGGCCAAGCAAATAATAGCAGTTGCTATAGTGCTACTAAATTGTTCCCACGAAGTTTTCTTAGGGCTAAGACAGTGTAGGATGGTATGGATCAAAAATCTCCACTGAGGGAAAATTTACCTTTTTGAAAAGTCAGTTTATCATCAGTTAAAACATACCCCATCAGTGAGAGTTGATCAAAAATTTTAGTAGTTGGCAAAACACTAATACCATCTACATCTGCTAATTGGAGATGTCTCCTAACAGATGCTTCAGTAATAGTGAATTCTTTGCCATCAACTGTGGCAGTTATTTCTTGTTCTCCATTATCAACTGTTCTGACAGTAGCAGTCTGCCAAAACTTTTCGATGAGAGAAACATAGATAGTAGGATTCTTAGTAAGAGCATACCTTATATAACTATCATTGAGAAAATCTACTATCTCTTGGAATCCTTCACTCCCAGTTGGTTTCTTTAGATAAGCAACCATGTTGTGTTTGTCGCAGAATTCCAAATTCGCCATTAGTGATTGAGTTATGATAAGGGTTCTGGGTAAATGTTCGTTAATGAGAGTATGAGAGTTTGGCAAAGTTAATTGAGATTTTATAGACAGCGCTTAAGGGTTTTGATTGGACCGACTGAATAAAATGGATTCTTTATCTTGAAGAAAGCTTATAAGTGAAAGAAAGATCAAGAATTATCCAAATTATAGACCCCTATAAGCAAAATATTTGGCAGAAATATCTCAACAGCTATATTTAATTGCCAAAAATCTGTTATGCCCCAAACAGTACTAACGGTAGCCTAACAGTACCAAGTTTAGCCTAACAGTACTAAGTAATTCCTAGCAGTACTAAGTTTAGACTAACAGTACTAAATAATTCCCAGTAGTACTAAGTTTAGCCTAGCAGTATTAACTTTTGAGGTACCAGTTTTAACCTCAATTATGTTCTAAAAGGCATTTCCATCATCAATGTTAATTCTCACAAGCTCTCTTTCTGTTTCTCAATTCTTTTGCTTACTGAAACACTCTGTCTATTTTTATTTCACAAATCTCTCTTTCTATTTTTAAACTCACTACATCGCTCTTTTCTTTTTCTCTCTTAAACACTATTTTTGTTTTTGGTTCACACATCTCTCTATTCTTTTAAGCTCACCTTTTCTCTCTATATGTTCTTTCTTTCTCTCAAATCTTACAATATTAATCATAACAGCAGTAGTAATTAACCTCCTCTCAATCAATGCTTTAGAGGTTAAGCATTCCAATACTTGCAATTAGATATTGAAATCTTCTAACATTAAAAGATTTTGTGAGTAAATCAGAAACATTGTGATCAGTGTGAATCTTAATCATTTGAATAAGCTTCTTCTCATCTGAATCCCTGATGAAGTGATGTCTAATCTCAATGTGCTTAGTCTTTGAGTGAAACACTAGATTCTTAACTATGCCGATGGTGCTTTCATTGTCAATGAAAATCTTGGTATTCATGAAGTTGTATCCATAATCCAGCATTTGATTTTGAATCCAGAGTACTTGTCCATAGCAACTATTAGTAGCTACATACTCTGCTTCAGTATTAGAGTTGGCAACTATGGTTTGCTTCTTGCATTGACATGAAATTAATCTTCTTCTAAGAAATTGACAACCTCCTGTTGTAGATTTCCTGTCTAAACTTGCACCAGAATAGTCACTATCAGTATAAGCTTCCAAGTCAAATGGTGAGTCCTTAGGATACAAAAGGCCCAATTTAGGTTAACCTTTTAACTATCTAAAGATTCTTTTCACAACATAAAGATGTGAAACTTTAGGTGTGACTTGAAATCTTGCACAAGCACATACAACAAACACAATATCTGGCCTAGAATTTGTTAGATACATCAATGATCCAATCATTGATCTATATAAGTGAACATCAACATCTTCAACTTTTTCATCCTTGAGCAATGGCTTTGAAGTCTCCATGGGTGTACTTGTTGTCTTCACAGTTGAAAAACCAAACTTCTTCAAGATTTCATCCACATACTTATCCTGACTGATGAAAATCCCATCATCTTTTTGTGTCACTTGAAGTCCTAAGAAGAAAGTGATTTCACCCATAGAACTCATCTGGAATTTCTTATGCATCAACTTCTTAAAATCTGTGCATAACTCCTTCTTAGTAGATCTAAAAATGATATCATCAATATATACTTGAACTAATAGAATATCACTTTTGATTCTTTTAATAAACAAAGTCTTATCAATCTGACCTCTCTGAAATCCATTGTCTAATAAATAAGTAGATATAGTCTCATATCAGGCTCTAGGAGCTTAATGTAAACTATATAATGCCTTTTCTACCTTGTAAACTTTGTCAGGGAACTCTGGATCTTCAAATCCTAGAGGTTGACAAACATAAACTTCTTTTTTAATTTTGCCATACAGAAATGCACTCTTCACATCCATCTGGTACACAACAAAATCTTTGAACGTAGGCTAAGAACAGCCTAATTGCTTCAATCCTAGCAACTGGAGCAAAAACCTCATCATAATCTATTCCTTCTTCTTGAGTGTAACCCTGTGCAACCAGTCTTGCCTTGTTTCTAATCACAATACCTCTCTCATCTTTCTTGTTTCTGTACACCCATTTTTTTCCAATAGCCCTCTTGCCATAAGGTAAATCCACCAATGTCCAAACTTGTTGTAATTTAAGTTGCAGAAGCCCTTCTTGCATAGCTTCTATCCAGCTTGGATCTTTTAATGCTTGGATTACCTTCTTGGGCTCTTCCTGAGATAGGAAACAGGCAAATAGACAAGTATAAAGGTCTTCATGAGTTTTTCCTTCATAAACAACACTAATAAACCCTTGTTCATTTATCATTCTCCTTGTTTGTACACGAGACTGCACATCACCCAGCACATGATCAAGTGAATGATCTTTATGGATTCTTGTATTTGGAGTAGTAGGAACTGGATATGTGGTAGCAATGTTGCTCAAATCTAATTCTGATTCATCACTAAAGAAATCAGCATATGTGGATTCAAGTGGAGCAGTAGGAACTGTTAGACTAACAATATTAATATTTAGACTACCAGTATTAAAATTTGTACTGGCAGTATTAATACTTGGCCCAACAGTATTAACATCTTGAGCACTGTTTTTAGTCCTTTCTTGATCATTAATTCCACCTTCATCATCCTTCTTTTCAGCATCATTAGAAGGTTGTGGTTCATCATTGCTAGCATCCTTTGAATAAGAATCAAATAGTGAACCATCTTTCCATAGTGGCATTAAGATGTAGTCTTGGCTAGATCTTGGATCCTTGCTAGAATGACCTACACCAATACTTTCTTTTGTACCTACAAAATCATTAGAGTTTGTACCTGCAACAACTGGCACATAATTCGTTGATTTTGTTAGAACATCAATGTCAAACAGCCACTTTGGTCCATCACCTGCAATAATAGACTTATCCTTCAAGAACCTAACATGCAACTTTTCTTCTACTTTCCTAGTTCTAATGTTGTATACTCTAAAAGTCTTACTATTCAATGAGTATCCAACAAAGAATCCATCATCAGATTCCATCAAACTTTCCTAAATGATCTAAAGTTTTAAGAATGGTAACATGACACCCAAATGGTTTCATAAATCTTAGATAAGGTGTTCTACCTCTAAAGAGTTCATAAAGGGTCTTGTTATGAGGCTTGACTACTAATACCCTATTCTGCACATAGCAAGCATTATTAACTACTTCAGCCCAAAACGTAGTAGGTAACTTAGAGTCAGCTAACATGGTTCTAGCAGCCTCAATTAGTGTCCTATTTCTTCTCTCATCAACACCATTTTGCTGAGGAGTTCTAGCTATACTAAATTCCCTCTTAATGCCTTTCTTTTCACAAAACTCACTCATAACTCTATTTTTGAACTATGTTCCATTGTCCCATCTGATTATCTTTACTTTCTTATCAACTAGATTTTCTATCTGAGTTATAAAGCTCTTAAGAATGCCACTGGTTTCATCCTTAGATTCTAAAAAGAAAACCTAAGTAAATCTGCTATAATCATCAGCGACAACTAGACAATATTTCTTATTCATTAAGTTGCTCATAAAAGTTGGATCAAACAAGTCCATATGCAACATGAATAAAGGATGAGTAATAGAGTTCTAAATTTTAGACTTACAGGAGGCTTTGTGTTGTTTTCCCTTAAGGCAAGCAACACAAGTTTGGGCATTTTCAAAACGTTTTATAGGTAAACCTTTCACAAGGTTATCCTTAACAAGTTTATTAATAGTTTTAAAATTTACATGACCTAGCCTCCTATGCCATAGCATTGATTCATCAAGTGTGTCCTTTGCAACAAGACAAATTAAACTCTCTTTAGGAACAATATTCTTCATATCAACACTGTACATATTGTTCTTTCTAGGAACTTTAAGTAAAACCTAACTTTCATTAGCTAACTTAAAGTCAGGAGACAAAACAAAACATCCAGTGTCAGTAAAAAGAACACAATTCTTTTTGTCACATATCTGTGAGACACTAAAAAGGTTAAATTGTAACTCCTTGACAAATTACACACCCTCAAAATCAAGCATACCAGTTTTAAGAGTTCCTTTACCAGTAACTCTTCCTCCTTTGGCTCCTCCCCCAAAGGCAACATATCCTCTATCATATTCCTTGAAGTCTGAGAGATAGGACATATTCCTTGTCATGTGCCTTGAGTATCCACTATCAACATAGCCTTGATCTTCTTTTTGTGGATGACCCTGCACATAAAAATAAGGAAATTAGTTTCCTTTAGGGACCCAAGCCATCACTAACTTGGATCTGCCTCGTGCATCAACATAATTATGTCTCTTGAAAGTAATTGATGCACTGTTAAGTTTGGTAGGTCTCCAAACCCAACATGCTGAGGCCTTAACAACATTAACTTGATTTGCCCTGACAGCATTAACTACTGCTGAATTTGGCCTAGTAGTATTAACTTCTTTTGGCCTAGCAGTATAAAAACTTCCCTTAGCAGTATTAACATTTTGGCTACAATTTTTGTTAGTTAATGCCGTTTTTATACTATAGGGCCTCTTTACAGTTGATTGTGCTGATTTGAAAAAAACATGACATTGGTCTAGCACTATAAACTGTAGTTTTGGGATGAGCAGTATTAAGTGGTCTTAGGCCAGTTTTCATTAAAACTGCTCTTGGAACTATGTTCCTATAAGCATTGGGGTGAGCCTTTTTAGAAGAATAATTGTAATTCACCCTTGTATAATTATTCCCAGATACCATCCTTTCCTTTTGATGGTAATTGCAGTTAGCCTGCACATGGTTAAAACTTCCACAGACAAAACAAGCTTTATTGTACATCACAAAGTCACTTCCTAGTTGTTAGGACTTATGATTATTCTAGTTTCTTTGATTTCCCCTAGGAGTTTATGACCTGTACATTTCAGCATACTTAACTGGTTTTCTAACTGGTTTTTTCTTGTTGTTGAGGTCTAACAAAATTTATCTTAGCAACAATAGGAAAAATAGTTTTCTTCTCTAACTTATCATTTGACACCAACTCCTAAACCAATAATGCATCATAAGATTCCCTAACCTCATTAGAAGTATCTTTACTAACACTCTTACTAGTCTTAGGTCCACATCCTTCAAACTCAGGCTGTTGGAACTCCTCTAAACTAGAGTTGAACAAATCAAGGTTTGGGGGTGAAAATAATCCTGTAGGAGGAGGTGGAACAGCATTATAGCTTACAAACCCTAAACCCTTTCTACTTTTATCAAGTATCTGACTCCTTATTAATTTGTCTAGACTCTTAAAAGCATTATCAAATTTTTCAATCTTAAGTTGATTGCTTTCCTTTTCTTGCTTAAGCTTTTCTAACTCACTTTTAAGCACACTAATTTCTGAGTCTTTATATGAGATATCTCTTTTTAGAACAACAAGTTGCTCACAAAATAGAACCTCGTTCTTTTTGTAAAAGACAAGTTGTTCTTCTATAGACGCTAACCCTCTTTTATAAGTAGTTAGATTGAACTCAGATTTGTTAAACTTTATTCTTAAATCATCAAGTTGGGTTTTAAGAGTTTCAAAGCTTTTTAGACAGGTTTTTGAACAAGTTTTATCATTATGAACCTCAGAGTCTGAAAAAGCCATAAGAGCCATGTCTGTAGGGACTTCTTCATCTGCCATAAAGCTCTAGTCAAAACCAGCTCCATCAATAGCCAACATGGCTTTGCAAGAAATTTCTTCCACATTTATAGTCCTTCTAGAGTTGTCTTGATTCTTACTCCTATTATATTGATTCTTATGTCCTCTGCATTCCCTTGTAAAGTGTCCCAACTTGTGACAGTTGAAATACTCCACCTTTGACTTGTTATATCTAGCTGTGTCACTCCCATTGATAGTAATCTTTCTACTAGTTTTCTAGAAAAACTTTTTTGTGCTTATGCTCAACAATGCTAATTGCCACTTCAAATCCATCTTTTCTAAGTCATCTTCATGGATTTGTTCAAGGTCCTCATGTACAAGACGAGATCCATTTGGTTGATTGGCCAAAAATGCATAAATAGTGTCATCATTTAAGTTAGCAGTACTAACTTGAGTAGCAGCAGTGCTAATTTGAGTATTAGCAGTACTAACTCCATAAGTAGTATTAACTTCATTAGTACTGCTAGTAGATGACACAAAAGCCAAGTTCTGAGAACTTGAGCTTGAGCTTGAGCTTGCAGTTCCTTTAACCTCTTGTTCAGCAATCTTGAAATTGTTGTAGAGATCATCAAAGCTTATTGTGTCTAGATCAAGTTTATTCCTCCAGACCACAACATAAGTATTCCATTCAGAAGACAGACTTCTCAAAAATTTCAAATTAAGATCTTCTTGTGAAATATTTTCACTAAGGATAGCCAACTAACTTACAATCTTCTGAAGCCAGTTAAAAATAGAATCAAGAGACTCTGTGCTTGAAGCACTAAAGTTCTCATACATTCGCTTCATAAGAGTCTTCTGAGTCTTCTTTGTGGCATCATTACCACCAAATCTTGTTTGTATAGCAGCAAACAAAGTCTTGGCATCCTTGTACTAATTAAATGTCAGTAGATGTTCATTTGGAAGTGCCATTAGTAACATACTTCTTGCCTTCACATCATTCTTCTTTGGAGTCTTTTCATCAGCAGTTACAGGACCTGGTATTAATGTAGTTGAGGAACCATCAGCATTTGTTGTTGTTTGAGGTGCTGGTTTGAATGAGTTTCCATTTTCTATGGCATCCCATAGAGCATAGTCTTGTACTTGAAAGTATTGCTCAATCCTTAGTTTCCACATATCATATTCACCCTGTTTGAGAAGGGGAAACTTTGCAGTAGTATTGGTTTGGGCAGTTTCTATATCCATCTCTTCCTTGTGAGTAAAGAGATCTTCTTATTAGTTTCTTCTAGATCAAAGTTTCAGAACACAAGCTCTGATACCACTTGTTGATCCCAAACTATGATTGATTCTTTAGCTTGTAAAGAGTATGTTACCTTGGATAAATCCAAAATAATAATGATAGAAACTTTGTGTGTTTATTAAAGAGTATTCGGAATCTACTCTTTAATGCTTAGAAGAACTATGAATGTAACAGTATATATGATTGAACAAAGATGTAACAAAAAGGTTCAATATTATTAAGATCAATAATACGAGTACTCTGTCTAGTACTAGAGTTTATAACCTTGAAGCTATTACTATTGTATATATTAACTCTATAACCTAGGATCTCCTTTTATACACCAAAGAGTCCTTTACAAAATAACTACAGATCTTCTATAATTCTAATCTTATATGCATATCTTTCTAACTAAATAGAATATAAACTGAATAAGTCAATACTTATCACTTCATATGTCTTCATCCCTTTAGCAGTCTTAAGTCTTCATGCAGCAGTCCTAACTCCTTCAGCAGTGTTAAGTTAGTACTGGAAGTACTAACTTTCTTCTAGCAGTACTAACTAGTTAGTACTGGAAGTTGTAATCTTAAGCGGTACTAAGTCTTTGGCTTGGCAGTACTAAGTGTATCAGTTTAATTCCCAACACGGAGTTAAACGCATTTCTATCGACTTTCTTACTCTGAGTTAGTTGATATTGAAAAAGTGGCAGCCTGCTCCAGCCTCTGATTACTAAAACCAAAGTGCACTATCGAGTCTAGAGCCATAAAAGAGATCATCTATAAATCTCATTAGGACACTAATTCAAAATATACTTATTAAATCACACACTATGAAAACAATAAGTATCTTAAGAGTCCTATAATTTATCCTTATGATATTGCCACGATATTAGAGGGATACTTAAAATATTCACAGTGACGATGGAAATCCTTCTAGAGCCAACATCAAACAAGCTTTGCAGTAGGTGAGTTGTAAGATCCTACATGGATCAAACTTGTGATACTAGATATCGATTTGGTCCAGCTTATGAATTAACGAATGAATTTTGAAAAAGATAAAAATGTTGGTGTATTATAAAACTGTTTGCATCTTACCGCACCGACTAATTTTCCAAAATAAATTTTCAATCTTATGTCCATGGGAAGCCTCACAAGGGTATCTGGACATTGGAAGGCTGAACACGAATTGACGATTCAATCAGAAAGATAGTAACTTACCGATTCACTCTTACCGTGTTATCTGCTTTGAGACGCTCTGGTAATGAGAACGACTAGTGCAGCTGCGAAACCCTGTAAAGGAGATTCTCTTGAATCCTACCTGATCACAGGCAATATTTATACTGATTAACGGGGAACCATGGTTATTACAACCGTATTCGACAAAGTGACAAAGACACGTTCGTCCAAATAGGTTGTTTATTACTAAACCATTCATGCAGGTTTCCCGATGGCGGTAGCAGTTAACCGATGAGGAGTCAAATTCATAGCCACATGCTCATACCAGTCCGACATATGTAAAGACATGATGAAAGCTCAAGTATATGTTGCAAGCCTTCCACTACCCTGATACCGTACATCTTCCTTGAAGTGATGAAGTGTTAAAGGTAAAGAATTTCAAGAAAGATGAATATGCAAGCTTTCAAGACAAAGAAAGGTATAAGCAAGTCGGTTCGTGATGTGTGTTTTGCAAGCTTTAAATTTATAATACTAGAACTACCAATTTTTAAAAACACAACACTCGGGAAAGTATACCCTTTGGTGTATAGTATAGTTTTAGGTAAGTCCAAGTCATCCCAAGAGAATTGAAGTTTTCACAGTTTGTAATTAAGGTGCTAAGGTCAATATGATTGTTACGGATCAAATTAACCACAACGTGTATATAAAGAATATTGTAAAGAAAGCAATAAAAGGATGATTCAAGTAAAGAATTAAAGCATGTTTGTTTAGGCAATGATCACTAAGACAATGATATGTTTAGGATAGTGTTTACAAGTTTAGAAAATAAAGATATCACAAGTTACAAATCCTTTCGGCCTTTATAAGTAACTAGTAATTATTGATTAATAACAACAAATCCTTTTGACCTTCATAAGTTATTATAACCAATATAATAAGTGGAATGATAGAACACATATATAAAGAACCCTTTCGAACTATATTCTCATATAAAATATGTTTTACTAATCCAATAAACAAGTATCCAAACACTCTATATCAAAGATCTCATATGGCCCAAACAAACACAAGATGACTACTCCATGATCAAAGAAGTAACAAAACACATAACATTCATCATGAATTCAGTAAAGATCATATTCAAAAGATAAACAAGATGTATACCAACTTCAAGAGCAAATGTTTGATGATTTCACAAGTTTTCCCAACGAAAACTATATTATTTTCAAAGTAAACCAGAAAACTATGAACAATTCTGTCGCAATTGCTTATAGCTTCAAATTACACTTCACTACTACTTCTTTGGATGGATTAAAACCTGGGAATATTGATGAACTACAAGCAAGTTTAACCAAATTCCCCAAGAACACTTCTCCTAACTTTGATTCTACTAGTTGAGAGGGATGTAGATGATTATGTGTACTGGAAATGGATAAAAGAGGTCTGAGAATGATGATTGGTTTCTGGAAATTAATGGTAAAGAGTGATGGTAGTCGATGGTGGTGATGGTGGTTTGAAGGTGTGTTTGGATCCTTGGTTTGTCAAGCCAAGATTACCAATTTCTCCCTCTCTAAGTTGTTGTAGAGTTTAAAATAAATTGTGTGTGTGTTTACCCTGGAGATTTAGGGGTATTTATATGCTTTAGAAATACTTAGGGACCAAGTTGGGGGTGAATGTAGTTGAATTTGAGGCTAAATTCAAGAATTTATTGCATCAGACTAAAAGTGTGGCAAACACTTATATTTCTGCGTCGTACTCCTCACATTTTTGGAAGTGCCGCGTACTTGGTGCCATTTCAGCTTTTGGGCCAAAAACTAAAGTTGTTGAGAATTGTTTCCCGGTTGCGTGGCTACCAGAATCGTGACAATCTGAGTTCGTATGCTCAAGTTATGGCCAAAACAGTGGACATGTGTTGGGAGATCTTTATCTTGAGTTATTTCTTCGTTTAAGCTTCAAATCGTCATGTATTCTTCTGTTTTCTTCCACGACATGTCCCAAGAACCTATACTAGTAAATATACTAGATTATGTATCAAACGTTCTTATTATTAACAAAAAAAAATACACATAAAAGCACAGATAACGCATATAGAAATATGCATAATCTTAGCGTTATCAAATCCTCCCTACACTTAAACTTTGATTGCCCTCAAGCAAATCTAAGAAAAGAAATTCATAAATAAAATTCCTACATGACAAGACAAGGAAATTTTTATGTATATATTTTTAAATTTTTATAGTGTTTAGTTTTTTTTAATTATTGAGTATGAAAATATCAAAAATATTTTTGGTTTTTTAATGAATAAGCGCAAAAGACGCAAACACCCCCTCCCCCCCACACTTAAGGGTATGCTTGTCCTCAATCAAAATAAGGAAAATTAATAAGCTTTACAAAACAAACATAGAATTATAAAAAATATTTTCTTTGGATTTTTAATATGCGAAAGCAGAGATGTTTGAGAATACCCAGTGATCTTCAAGTTGTAATAACATGACTAAGAACCTCACGAATAAGGAAAAGTATAATTAGCTCAAACACTCTTATGTGATGTAATAGAGGGTAAAAGGGAAATCACACTCAATTGCTCAAACATGATTCATTTCATACCATAGGCTTGTACAAAAAACAAAAGTACACCGATATGACGTAAGGACTAGGTATATATATCAAAAAAGGACTTTTATTTGGGTTGTAACGTTAGGCTAATGGTTAATAATAGTATGGGTAAGGCACGAGAAATATATATTGGAATTGGTTTTATAATTAAGATACATGTCGACAAGTCCAAGAAACTCATGTTGCTAGTTACTAAACATACCACAAACTCGTGAGGTTATCGAACCTCTCATTAATATATCCGTCACATATCATAATATATCAGTACGTTGCAAGTGCCACAACAATCCAACTCTTATTCATCCATTTTTTTCTTATTCTTTTTTTCGATTTTTTTTCACAACTAAAAATTTCCCCACACTTGAGATAACTATACACCACAAAAAATACGAAACACGAAGCTGCGCATCTTCATCTTCGTTAAAATGGCACAACACTTATAGCAAAGCGTGAGCAAACTATAAGAAAAAATCAACCAATCATACAGAGCAACTAGCAACCAACCATTGGGACTTTCGACGAGGGGTAAGGCTAGGCTAAAGGTTATATACTTTTTTGTATTTTTTTTTGTGGATGAGAAAAAAAAAATAGAATGGCTCAGTGAATTAAATTAGGGGTATCTAGAATTAAAGATGAGTGCTACAGAAGGGTTTTATTTATGTAGTTAGCTAATCAGTGTAATTAGCTAAAATAATAAATAATGTGAAATGGATGGGCTAATTTGGTTAAATCCTAGATTGTCTCTTTATCATTTAAAAATACCTATATCATGCGAACATGATCTCACTGCACTCTCGTAATGATTATCAAGCACAAGTTCTAGAATCAATAAATCACCGGCACACTCATACAATTTTTAAATCGATACCAATGCTCTAGAAAAGGCGACAAACTACAAATACACAGCCGTAACGATGGATGAGACACTTGCAATTCCATTCAAATCTTAACTCGAGAAAACTAAAGGCAAAAATTATCTTAGGTATCAAAGATGGATACCTGAATTCCTCAAGATCTAAAGGCGAACCTTACATTTTCGGGTGATAGGTATAAATGTGCTAATAATGTCATCGATCCCTAGTCGGACCTGCTCTATCAATCGGGACACATCTCTGATTTCAAAAACATTATAGATTTATTATATTTTATTATAATATATTAATCTAAGTGGCAAAAGATTTAAAAATAAATTAGATTTTTAGATTACAGAGAGCGAACAAAAGTTTATACTTTTAATAATGAATTTGATTTTTCAATTTATTCCCCCCCCCACATTTTTAGCAATATGCGCAATTTAGACAGTAACTTAAAGAGTAGGACAAGTGGGAAAAATAAATATAAGAGAAACGAAACTTCTCGGGGCTCATAAATTCTCGGTTGAATTCTGAAAGATAAAGCGCTAAACAGAACGCCAAGAATGTGAATTCAACAACATATAATACACTGATCCGAATATACAATTCAATGTAAGACTTCATCCGATCAACCACCAATCCAAGCTCTACCTGTTTTATTTAGTCTGCAAAATAGACAAAATTACAAAAACCGTAAAATACTAAAGCTCACTTTCATAGGCAACACGATTGCATTTAACATATGCAACAAGCCTTTAAATCCTTCGGTGTCTCGAGTGGACAAGCTCTAGTCTCGTGAGGGTTTACAGCGAACACACCCAAAGAGTTCTTTTTTTTTGATACAGTAGACAAGTACAAAACACACGAGCTCTTATGCTCGTCATACAAATGAAACTGCAAAGATATATATATATATATATATATATATATATATATATATATTATCAACAATTACTAATACTATTATTATAATTATTATTATTATTATTATTATTATTTAACTTGATTTAAGATTCCTTGACGATACGGTTCAAATGGGAGTCATCTATTTTTAAAGCTTGAGGGTACGGGATCTTTGGTATGTTCTCACGAAATGGATATTCTTTTGTTTTGACTACGTAATAGTCCCTTTTTTAATTTCTTAATTGGTCGGTCTTTTTCTATTTTATTATTAACGATGATAGGAGGTGGTGGGTCTTTTTAAATTTTTAGAGAATCATCGGACTTTCCACTCCTAATGAATACGACATTCATTTGCTCAGTGTGAGCTTGAGGAGGAGGTTGTGGTTCAGTCCTATCTGTTTGTTTTGAAGATATGTGATATGTCGTTGGGAGGTGTGTGATTTATGATTTCAAGTTTTAAATTTATATTTTTCCGACTTTACCAAAAACAACACTTTAACGGGCAGTGTACCCGGTCAGATGAGAATTTCATGGTAAGTAGGGTGTCGATCACTAAGAGCGAGAAACAATCTTTTAATTTATTAATATTTTGGTTATCTAAACTAAGTTAATTCTATTCTATGTTAAACCTATGCCAAACCTATGTTAATCTTAAATCTAACGAATAAGGGGGTTTTCAGCCTGAGAGACTGGCACGGTTTTTGTGGTAACTAAAATCAACTTAAGACACTAAAACTCACGCAAGCAAATTAACAGAAGATAAAAGAGCAGTCTAGCCAAATATAAGAAAACTGTATTAAACATTATTAATCCAATCAGAAGTTGGTTTGTTTATTTAGTGCAATGATTACTTATCTCGAGGCGGCATATCATTCGTAAGACTTAGGCAGTACTTCTTCCTAAGACCTAGATATGAAGAATCTGTCACAATTAAACATATCCGCATAAAGCATCCTTATTTGCTGATTATAATCTATCTTACAGATTAAAGCAATGGTGATCTTGTTAAACCTTAGCTCATTGAGACTTTACCCACTTACTACTTAAAGGCAATTCATACACTAGTAGTCCACTAACCAAGTCTTTACCAATTAATAGAGAACATACTCGTTGATACCAAGGGTCACCTACCGGTCCAACTAAGCTCACAATCTAAGGGCAAAGATAGGTTATTATTTGTGATCCTATTGGTCTAGATGTATAAATCACTATATGAAGAGCCATCTTGGCATCTAGATTACTTGGTCTTTATCACTAGATCCAGTTGAATGATAGGTCGCATACAAAAATACAAAATCACGTACAAGTATAAACGAATAAACATAAACAAGCAATCATGATAAATTTAAGCAATCAAGATAAACAAACAAACATTCAGACAATCATTTTATAATAATACGTACTAATAACCCCCCCCGAAGGTAAATAAGCTTCAAACGATCATAATTAATATAGCAAAAGTAATAACTTTAGCAAGTAAACATCAACCGAGTTAGCGAACATCATCACAAAAAACTGACCGGCGATAACAAGATGTATAATGCGAGATACAAGTTGTTTCCTATGGAATTGAATTTTACGTTGTATAGACCTCTTCTGACGCTCTTCTTCTACTCCTATAAAAAATGACACTTTATAGTTTTTAAGGTACTGAAAATATGACAATTAGCACACTAAACTCCGTTTTTTGAGTTTTCTATTTTATAAGTCGGAATATGGTCGATACGCGTTATTGACTAAGTCAATTACGGTGTATTAGGATTTCTTGGAGTAGGGACCACGTTCAATATCTTCCAGAATATTTTATTTCCATAGCTTGAATATGGCGTATTGGTCTTCCCTGGATACAACGCATTGATCTTGTTTCATTTGTGGTCTTTTGTGAAGTGCAGACACAGATACGCCATATTTTCCTTGATGGATACAGCGATACCTGGAGTCAGAAAAATCCTTCAATGTCTTATCGTTAAGCTCCAGAATGTTGTTACCTTTTTTGCTAATCTTCACCAAGTACTTCATAATTACTGCAATTCTAAAATATAAACGATTAAGTAACAATTCTTTGCAATAATTATACAAAATGGGTTATTTACATGGGATAAATGATGCTATAAAAGTAACGTTATTTGATTTCATCAAATATCCCCCCACTTAAATCCCACTTGTCCTCAAGTAGCCTTTAGAAGTTTATAAAAAAATGTAACTCTTAAGGAATTTCTCTCTTCCAGTTTCTAAGCATTATTTGATCTAGATCTTACAAGTCTACCACTAACCAACACGTCAACGAAATAGGTAGATGAAAACACTCAAATCACTCAAGTAATCTATGCTGGTAACACATTAACAAATTGCGCTCAGTTGCGCTTCGTCGAGTAACGCCGCAGTGTAATCTCATCACAAGCTGTGGAAAGAAACCATCTCCACCACTAGAGCTAAGGACTAACAAGTTTATAAATGTAAAATGGGTTTTTATTTATTAAGGCTTAGTTGGATCATTCTACCAATCTTTCAACCAAAATTAACCACACAACAGAGGCCGCTAATGAGCATACATACATGGGCCCCGCATCCATGACAGAAAAAGACATGTGTGTTCGATCACATCCTTCATCGAGTTATCTAAACAACCAAGGGTTTAGATTGAATGAACGATATAGGTAGGCGATCTTCTAACTTTTACCAATATTCAATAAACCAACAAGGCAGTTGAATCATGCATACATGGCCGTAATGACGGAATAGACATGCATGTTCGATCACAATCCCTTTATTTTCGTCTAAAAACCCATGGTTATTGATTAGGCGAAAGAAATAAATTGTTTGTTAAATATGATGTACAAACAATAGACTATGTCCAAACAAATAAGGCACAAGTTGCTAGATACTTTTTCTCGACCGTTACCAAGAAAAAGACACAACTATTTACAAACGTCTTGATCATAGATCAAAAACAACAACCTAAGTTGGCGTTCCTGTAATGAAAAAATCACTTCCCCCCCAATCATCCCATATCTTTGTACATACTTTTACAAGATAAGTTGCGATATCTACCACTTTATACAAACTTTACATCGTTGACTTTTTATACGTATCAACGAATAATCGATCCTTCATCAATATTTCCTTCGGACTAAACTTCTTCTGCGAAACGATATCTTTCAACTTTTCCTCCTTTTTTTTGTTGCATTTTTTTCTATTTTTTTTTATGCTAAACTACGACAACTAGGTGTAATTTCACCATTCTTCACCATCATAATAACTCCTGGATAATTCCTTCGATAACTCTTCATTCTTCTGATGTACCAATATTGTGTTGGTAGTATAAATACACCGAGTTTTTGACATAACTTTATACATTCCCATTCGCAATGTGCAAACTTTTCTTTCCTTCTCCAACCGATACCAAAGATACGAAAATTGACATCCACAGATTTCGGGAAATACATACTTTACACTTCAAGCCAATAGCACTGATAAATGGAACCTTATCTAACAGGACGGCGCTAAGGTTAAAGGTGTTACAAACAACAGTTGGTGTTATTCTAAGGATTGCTCTATGGTTTTTTCTAGGGTATCTTACTCTTAGATGAGAGGAAACAAGGTTTATACGGGATTAATCTAACCAGTGTGTTTAGTTTTAATAAAACAACATAATAAGGCTTTTTTGGTGTAATCCTAGAAATTTACCAGAATTGTTAACAAGTTACTCCCATCTAAAATCTCCACATCTAAGCACTTATCTTATTATGTTCGAACTAGAATACCAGCCAAGTTCTAAAGTCTAAAACATCACCGGCACACTCATAATTTTGTGGAATTTTGGTGTAAACATTTTAAGACAAATGGATAAGGATTAAAATCCTTATAATATCTAATAAGGAGTATGTGTGAGATCAGGTTATGTACAAGCGTAATATTCCTATATCACAAAAGTATGCCTTGAAGATTATTTTAAAAATTGAGCATAAATTTAACATTTAAGTGAAAAAATAGGACAAGTATACATTCTAATTCCCATCCCCCCACTTGAATTATACAACATCCTCGTTGTATAGATAGAACATTAGAAACGGGAATTAAAAGAATTAGAATGAGAAACTCCCCTAATATTTTGATCGACAGATTCTCCAAGTTGAGTTTATAAGCAAGAATGTGTGATGTAAATGCTCATGTATTCAAGCATGACTACAATTACATATAGGATTCCAGATGATCGATATTTCACCAACTTTGTCAATTTCTTTGTAGTGAGGTCTTGTGCAAAATGAAAGATCAACATGCAAAATCTTATCTCGGGTATCTACGGTTAATTAAATAAGCTAAATAAACTGTACAGGAGACCAATACGCTGTATCCATAAACTGGAATACGCCGTATTGAGAAACCTGTAAAAAGTATCTAAATGCATGTCAGTCTGTTGAATACGTCGTATCATATTCATGAATACGCCATATTGACAGAACTGATAATAATGTTTAACGTGCATAAAAATAAAGGACTAATAACGTCCAGACATTCAATACGCAGTATGGTATGGAGAGGATACGCCGTATTGATGTCTGGGAAGACAGACTCGATAAATAGCAATCCGGGTTGTCTCTCGGCAAGCACTTTTCTTTCAGCTAGTCTTTAAGTTAGACTTTTTCCTTCCAGCTTTCTTTCATTCCATATCATGCACCACAACCCCGAACTTTTGTACTGGCTCAGTGTGTGAGCATTCTTTCATCTCTCGCATCTTTACAATATTGCGGTTCCTAAGTTCAAGACCCCCTTCGGTAGAAACTCCTTTTGCAGCTTTGGTCTCTATATCTCTATCTATAGATTCACATTTCGCTATCATTCAAACTCCACCTTTCTTAGTATGCTATGATCATGTTAGCACTAGCATGGATAGATGTTTAAACCTTGGATGTGATCGCGCCATTTGGTAAGTCACATTATCTCTACCATTTTAGATAGTGATTAATCCATCAAACCTTCTTTCTTCCACACATGAAGCTTTGCAGAATGGTTCTTCAAGAATAATAACTCCCATGTCTTGATCTCAGTAGCCATCCATATTTTCCACCACTACAAAATGAGAGTTACATTTAAAACAAACTTCTGAACAAAATATGTAGTAACATTCATACACAGCTTCGAGACACATATCTTCTCTCTTAGTTCAACTTGTCTTGTAATTATAGAATTATAGAACTCCCTAGACATCATATTTACGGACAAAATTAGGGGGGAAAATTAGCACTTACATGCTTGAAACCTATCATGCACGAAAATCTTAAGTTGTAGGCACAATCAATATGGATCTTCCGGTCAAAGTCACAAAAACTAGGGTACTCGTCAAAACTTTCATTATTCCTAGTCTTCATTATGTCAATCATGGGCTCATCAATTACCTTACCTTCCTCAATGGTGGGCATCAAATCATCAACTTAACACCAAAGTGTCTCCTATTAGCCTAGCTTCTAAATCAAGTTCCATTCTTTCTCTTAAAGGGTCTAATGATCTATTTAACACCAAAGTCTCTCCTATTAGCCTAGCTTCTAAATCAAGTTCCATTCTTTCTCTTACGCTTAACATGCAGACCCTCTTAATCAAACTACTAGCATGTTTAATACTTTTATAAATAATTTTCTCTTCCCCAACCCTCAAAGTAATCTTCCTTTTGAATACATCAATCTTAGCGTAGGCGGTAGACAAAAATGGTCTTCCGAGGATCAAATTCACTTTGACAACCTTAGGCATATCAAGAATTATAAAGTCTACAGGGAAAACAAATTTACCGATACCTACTAGCATGTTTTCAACAATTCCTTTTGGATATTTCACGGTCCTAGATGCTAATTCAACTGTCAACTTAGTGTGAGCTAATTTGCCTAAACCTAAGTTAAGGTACGTCAAGAGAGGCATAACACATACGCTAGCTCCTAAGTCAGCAAGGGCATTATCAAAGCAAACATTATTAAAATAGCAAGGTAAAGTGAAACTCTCTGGATCTTTCTCTTTTTGGGGTATGGATTTATCGATATGTGAAGCTTCATATGAGTAAGCTTTTGAGAATTGCGGTCCATACAATCCTTTTTTTTCCTTATAGTAGTAATTACCCAAACGACTTGGAAATGGGATTGTCGTTTGTCTTGACTCGAACAAGAATCTTCTGTTCTGTGGAGTCGATACGGTGTATTAGGGTGATCCAATACGGTGTATCAAGTTTGAATCAACTTCAGCAGTGGTCAAAATTAATTTGACATGATCTCTCGGGTTGGCTTCAGTAAAGCTAGGTAGGCTTCCAAATCTTGTTTCCTTTAGTACCTTACTTATCTGCCCGATTTGAATCTCTAGAGTTTTAATCGAAGCTCATTGGTTTCGCATGACAGCATCTGTTGAAGCTCGTATTTCTTTATTCATGTTAGAGTTTTCTTCATGTCTCTTTGCTGATTCACTCATAAACTTGCTCAGGGTTTCTTAGATAGATTGCCTTCGTTCTTGGTACGAAGGGCTTGCATTGTTCCTTTGGTAGAATCTTGGAGCTGCTACTCTATATCCCCCTCCTTGGAAAGGTCCACTAAATTGAGTGTAGTAAGCTTCTTCGAGGATTTTACCTTCTTCTTTGAGTGGGCAATCTTTGGTGTAGTGGGGCCCTTTACATTGTTCACATCCTACTTGAGCAACATAAACCTTCTCATTCACCCTCTTGATTTCTCTTCCAAGATTATTAAGTTGTGCTTGTACGGATGTCAATCCGTTAGAAGTTTCAGTACTTCTTATCCTAGATGTTCCATTATGCCATTTTTGAGAGTATTCAGCCATTTCTTGGATGGCTACTTTTGCATCGGCAGTAGTCTTAGACGGTATTGCACCTTTTGAATCAAGAATCTGTCTAGTTTTGACATCCAATCCGTTGTAAAATAAGTTTACCTCTTTCATCTACATTAAATAGTGTTGAGGAAACTTCATCAAGAGTTCTTTAAATCGCTTCCATGCTTGGTAAAGGATTTCATCTGGTTCTTGCAAAGTAGTTGATCTCCTCCATTTTCTTCACAGTACGAGCAGGTGGGAAATATTTGCTTATAAACTTTGTCTTAAGATCTTCCCAGGTTTTTTTTGGGTAAAGGGTTACCCCGATAAATATATTAACCAAAAACTATTATGTACAAATGGAATGTGGTTGAAGTACCACATTAACCTCAAGCTACAAACAGCTTGATAAACAAGTGTTTAAGACATGCCATAAACACAAATAAAGCCTAGTAAAAAACAAAAAACTAAGATAGACAAGAACCAAGATGAGAACATAAAATCAAGCGAGCATCCCGCAAACTAGCAGCAACATAACAGGAGCAGAAATGAACCATGTGAGTCTGCCTCCTTAAAAAACCTTACCAAAGAAAACCCAGTAGGAAAAACCTTGGATAAGGAAGAAAGAGTACAACCCTTACCTGGAACTCCCATCATGAACAATACAGTAGCTTGGAATCTTCTATTGGCCAAGCAGCAGACGAGACCGGGTTGACATCTTCTTAAACATGAAAGTAACCAAATTCAACTGCACCATGGATATAATAACATTGACAATCTGATCCAGAGACAAAGTCTTCTTCTTAAATAATCTTCCATTCCTTTCCAACCAAATGTAATAAGATGTAGCAGCAAGCACAAGTCTAGAAAGAATACTAACCGCCGTTTTACCCTTGGATAAGGAAGAAAGAGTACAACCCTCACCTGGAACTCCCATCATGAACAATACAGTAGCTTGGAATCTTTCATTGGCCAAGCAGCAGACGAGACCGGGTTGACATCTTCTTAAACTTGAAAGTAACCAAATTCAACCGCACCATGGATATAATAACATCGACAATCTGATCCAGAGACAAAGTCTTCTTCTTAAATAATCTTCCATTCCTTTCCAACCAAATGTAATAAGATGTAGCAGCAAGCACAAGTCTAGAAAGAATACTAACCGCCGTTTTACCCTTGGATATAGGATAAATGAAAGTAGAAACAACAATAAGCCAAGGTGGAATAGAATCCATGCCACAAAGAACACGAACCTTAGACCACACCTGCGAAGAGAAAGCACAATCAAAGAACAAGTGTTCATGTGAATCAAGAACCAAATCACACAACGGGCATCTAAACAGGGTTATGTCAATACTCGAACTGACATCCCATTGCCGCAACCTATCTTGTGTCTTTAACTTCTGCTAAAAAACCAACCACGTATGTATAGCATAAGGAGGGATACAATGAGGAAACCAGACTACATTATACCAATTAACAACATCAACCCTATTCTGAATCGTATCCTAAGAACAAGCCACTAAGAAAGGCCACAAAACACCATCCCTACTACTTCATAAAATGACATCATCAATATCATCAAGTAATAGAGGAACTTGTAGTTGGGCCATAATTGGAAACCTGGATAGCCAATCAAGAGGCCATCGCCAAACACCATCAGAAATAAGGTTATTGACCGAGTCATCAAGAGAAAAACCTGATCTAGTAATATCCCTATTAGAAAACATGTCCTTAAGAGGACACAAATCAGCCCATCGATCGAACCAAGCAGAAGTAGATTTGCTATTGTTAATCTTATGCCAAATAAAAGGTCTGATTGTGGATCTAATTTGGAGAAGCTTGCGCCATCCCCAACTAACATCACCTCTACAAGGAACATCCCAGAAACTACGACCTTTAAGCTTATACGTATAAACCCATTTAACCCATAAAGACTCTCTATGCGTCAAAATACTCCAAATATGGGTAGCCATTACAGCAACATTAAAATCATAAATTCTATGGATACCTAGGCCACCCTCATACTTAGGCATGCAAACAGAATCCCAAGCGACTTTGGCTTTCCCTTTCTTCATTTCCCCTTAACACCACAAAAAACCACGCATAAGTTGTTCCAAGTCATGCACAATACGGATAAGTAGAATAAAAACAGAAGCCCAATAAATATGCATGGATGACAAAACCATCCAAATTAATTGGAGACGACCAACAAGGGATAGAAACTTATTCCTCCTATCATTAACTCTACTTTCAAGCTTTTCAACAAGGATTTTGCAATCACAGTATAAGAGCCTAAAAGAAATAAGAGGCACACCTAAATACCTTACAGGCAAAACCCCTTCAGCAAAAGGCATAGAGTTTAAAATAGATACTTTAATAGCATTGGGGACATTACAAAAGAACGCCGTGCTCATAGGAATGCTAGGAACAAGACCTGAAACCTATTTAAATTCCTCCAACGCATCCATAATAACTGCAACCGAACTAGGATTACTACAGGAAAATAAGAAAAGGTCATCAGCAAAACACAAGTTAATAATCCTTTGTTGTTTACATAGAAGATGATACTGGAAATCATCTGAATCGCGCACCTTCTGCTGTAATATTAAGGTAAGAATTTCCATAACTAAAGTAAATAGATATGGGGATAGAGGATCACCCTATCGCAAACCTCGCTTATCTTTAAACCAACCATGCAAGTTACCATTAACACATATAGAGTAAGAGGCCCCAGAAACACAAACCATAATCCATTAGACCATTTTAGGGTGAAAACCAAAACCCACAAGAATAGTCTCAAGAAAACTCCAATCCATAGTATCATAGGCCTTTTGAATATCAACTTTGAAAGCACACCTAGAAGGACCACATCTCCTATGATAATTTCTCATAAGCTCTTGCGTAAGCAAGATATTATTAGAAATCCTATGACCATGAACAAAGGTAGATTGGTTGATGCTAACAATATCACCCAAGCCCTCTTTAACCCTATTAGCAATTATCTTGCTAATACACTTATATAAGACATTACAATAAGAAATAGGTCGTGAATCATTGATACGAGCAGGGCTAGTAACCTTAGGAATAAGGGAAATAATAGTATGATTAAGCTCTTTAAGAAGCTTACCATTGAAGAAAAAGTCCCGAACAGCGTAAGTGATATCGCCACCCACCACATCCCATGCTTTCTTAAAGAACACAGCAGTAAAATTGTCAGGGCCAGGGGCCCTATCATCCCCTATAGAAAAGATGACACTCTTGACCTCATTATTAGGAACATCAAGAACCATAAAATCAGCCTTGGCATCATCAAGAACACGAGTAAACAGATCATGATCATCCAAAGGAATAGTTACACCTTCGGCTCCAAGGAACTGATTATAGTGATTAACAAAAGCACCGGGAACCTGATTACCATCATAAAGATTATTAAAAGCATCACTAACCATTTCAATCCTGTTTCTGGCGCATTTACTCTTCATAATCTTATGGAAATAAGTTGTATTAGAGTCACCCACCTTAAGCCATTCAATCTTAGCTTTTTGTTTCAAGAAACGTTCCTCATCCAACTATGCTTCTTTAAAAGCAAGTAAATAGTGCGCATGTTCTTCACGAAGTATAGAAGAAGAAGGATCCCTATCAATAGCTTTTTAAGCTTCATCAAGCTCAATCCCAATCTTATTAACCCGCTCATGTAGATTTCCATGATTATGAAGTAATTTACAAAAAGGAGATTTCAGCCCCTTTAACCTCTTCACAACACGAAACATGGCACAACCCTCAAAATTGACACTCTATCTCATTTCTACAATTTCACGAAAACCCTCCTTATACACAAGAAAATTTGAAAATTTAAAAGGCTTCGGTTTAGGTTGAGTTATTATTGGGATACGAAGAACACAAGGCAAATGATCCGAGATACGGAATGGCTGGAAAAGAGCAAAAGACCTAGGGAAATCATCGTTAAACTGAAGATTACCCATAATCCTATCAATCTTCTTAAGAATGCCATTAGAACCCTTCGGTTTCTAATTCCATGTAAAAAATGAGACCGATACTATGACATCAGCGACCTCCATAGCTGAATCACACTCTTTATAATGCCGTGCTAGCCAGCATTGGCTCATAAGCACCAGTCGAGTGATCTTCAAGATTAAGAGCTGCGTTAAAATCACCCAAAAGAATCCATGGTCTATTCTTCATTAATCCCACATGCCCAACCAAGTTACTCCAAAGCACACGACGATCAATATAATAGTTATCAGCATATACAAATGAACAAAACAAAGTTTTATGATCAGCACGCGTGTTCACCTGCACATGCATGACCTGATTAGTTTGAGCCATAATCATGACATCAACAAGGTCATCCTTTCATCCAAGGATGATCCGAGAGCCTTTAGAACAAAGACTCCCATTAGAGGTCCATTTCCACCTACTACAAACCTTTTTACAAATATCATAAACAGCAACCACATCAACATGAGACTCGAGAATAGCATAAACACTCAATTTATTCTCATTCACCACCTGACGAACCTCTTTTTGCTTAGGGGTTCGGTTCAAACCCCTTATATTCCAAGAAGCGACACTAAACATCTGAGACCGTCTGAGCAGGAGTGCTTGCCCCTGTTTTATAAAGATTTAAATTTTTTGATTCATCCCAAATGTTTTCAACCTCTTCCTCCTCGTCGTCATCCACTCCCAAAGCAGCAAACGAATTAGGAGAAGCTATATTAGATATCTTCTTCTTACCCGTATCTTGCTGCCTAACATTGGTATCCTTAGTACTTAACGATTCACCATTATTATTAGTTTTAGACGGACCAACCTTAGAGTTAGGCTCATCACGGGTACCATTATCACCCTTAGAACCAACATTAAGAGCCTTAGGTTTAAATACAAAATCTTTTCCAACTTGAAAACCTTTACTTACCGGAACCCCTTTAGGAAGTTTGTTACCAGCTGAACTTCCTTTGTGATTACGCCTTCTGTTTACAACTTTCTGGAAACCATCATTAGAAGAATTATTATCATTCACACCCGGATCAGTCGCCACCTTTTTAAGGCATGTCTCACCCGTACGTCCAAAGATATTGCAAGTGAGACATCTAGGCGGCTTCCATTCATATTCAACTCGGATAGTCACCTTTGTATAACCTGGACCATCAAGATCAGGTATACCTATAGTAATATAGTCCAAAAATTTAGCCTCCGAATTGATCTCAATTAAACATTGAGCAAAGCTACTCCTTCCCCAAGACTCCTTACACATTGAACTCGTGTATGAATCAAGCATAATAGGCTTTCCAAGATATATTGCAATCAAGCTAATTCCATCTTCCTCAAACACTTGAATAGGAACATCATGAAGTTTTACCCATATCGGGATACGAGTCAACTCTTCTTTTTGTAAACTAGTGTTCATGGACCATTTCTTAAGGATAATCGAAGAGTTGTGGATCATCCAAGGACCTCCTTCCAAAACAGCATCTAAACCAGTCCAAGAGTCAAATTTGAAGAAAAAGAATCCCTTAGCATTCATCACTATTCGTTTTAATCCATACTTTGCCTAATTATTTTTAACATAGTATTCAACGACCGGGAATGCCATTCGTTTTCCAATAAAATAACCGTACAAAGTATTTTCAAATCTGAGACTTACCTTCTCGACAACCTTGCGAGGAATAGAAATATTAACATCATCAAAGACCTTATCAGCAACCATGGATCGAAAGTTAGATTCCATTGTAGTTTGGTCGTTTGTACTCGCACCAGCAGCTCCCGTATAAGAATTAGGTTTAGTGTCAATATCTTTTTTTGGTAAAGGGTTTCCCCAAAAAATATATTAACCAAAATAAACAGTTAAGTACAAATGGAATGTGGCAGAAAGTACCACATTAACCTCAAGCTGCACACAGCTTGTTAAACAAGTGTTTATGACATGCCATAAACACAAAATGGGCCTAGTAAAATACATAAACTAAACTAGACATAAACCAAGATAAGAACATATAATCAAGCGAGCATCTCGCAACCCAACAGCAACACGATAGGAGCAATAGAGATCCAAGTAAGGCTGCCTCCTTAAAAAACCTTTCCAAAGAAAACCCAGAGGGAAAAACCTTTTTTTAAATGATAATTATACTAAAAAGAAAATGAAAATATTTTTGTACTTTTTGGTTTTTTTTTTAGATAATATTCACAGATTCAAACACTTCTTGACAAACTGAACGATAAACGGCTTCACAACCTCCCCGGCAACGGCGCCAAAAATTGATTTGTTCTTAATCAAACTAAAATATATATAATATATATAAAGTCTAAAAAACAACAACAATCACCAAAACCAATAAAACCGGGAGCAGTATAGAATGTTCCCGGGTCGTTAATCCCCAACGAGGCTGTGCTGGAAAATCGATACGGTCGGAAGATTGGAGTTTGAAAGAGAGAAATGATTTGAGAGTGTGGAAAGCTAAATTAAACAATAACAAACAAAAACGATTAAGAAAAACCTAAAAATTATGAAATTAAGCTAGAAAACGAGAGCACGAATCCTGAACAAAGGGTCAAAAACCTAAAATCTTCAAAATTAACCCTACAAGGAAATTTTCACTTCTAAACTACTCTAGGGGACTAATAACGAAGAATGAAAAAGACTAGACTGAAAACGGAGGTCGTTTGACCCAAAAACGAGTCAAGACAAAAACCGCACCCGAGCCCCGTTCTTTAAAAATCAAAAAGTTACAAAAATGACCCTACGAAAATTTTTGTATTTTTCCTACAAACTATATGACTAAAGAAAATTTTCTAAAAAAGAAAAATATTTTTTTGATAATTTTTGTATTTTTTATGAATTTTTTAAACTTTTAACTAAATTAAATTATAAAAAATACTAAACTACTTTTAAAAATTCTGAAAAATTTACCTAAAATACTAGACACTAAATACTACCTACGAAAAATAAGAAACTAAAAATTGGCTTATAAATAAGCCCGAAAATAAGCTGTAAACAGCTTATAGCCTATAAGGCTAAAATGTGGTTAAATAAATAACCACTTGGGACTTTAATGAAAAAGTCCCAAGGGCGCAGCGGTAAGTGTGGTGTATAAAAAAGGGATGTATCGAGGGTAGAGGCCCGGGTTCGAGTCTTGCTCACCCGGGTCACCCCTTGTCTTTCCCTTTTTTTTATGAAAAACTTTGTGAACCAAAGTTGTTAAGCTCCTTGAGCTTAACAATTTTTAAAACTACAACTTTTTTTGAAAAGCTAAGAATAAGCTGAAAATGAGCTTTTAAAACAGACAGTTGGCCTAAATGAGCTTAAGGGCAAAAATGCTTATGGCTTTTTGACTTTTTTGGACACTTAAGCTAGAACTTAAACTAATAAGCTAAAAGGGGGACCTAACCTAACCTAGATAAGCACTAAAGGGCTAAATTCTTCAACTAAATAAGCTTAAAAAGGGCTTAAGCTTAGACAGAAGCTTAACAAAGCTTAAAAGGCAAAAGTGAGGCTTATCTTTTTAACTGTTGGCACACATAAGCAAAGAAAATGGGCGAATAAGCACCCACAACTTATCACACCATCCTAATAAGCTATTAGGAGCACAATTAAGCAAATGGAATAAGCTTAATAAGCTAGAATGAAAATAAGCAATGTCTACACTAAGCTAAGCAAAAACAGTCAAAGGGCTTCTTAAAGCTTAAAAATAACCTACTTAAACTACAAGCTAAAGTCTACAACTAAAGGGGCTTAAACAAGGGCTTATTGGCTTTTTAGAAAAGCCAAAATCTAGGGCTAAGGTTGACTAATAAGCTAGATAAGAGGGCTTAAAATTAACCCCCTAGCACCAGGGGAAATAAGCCAAGGATAAGGGCTTATGTTGACAGCTTAAAATAAGCTGTCAAATAAGCTCAAAAGGAAAAGCAAAGTTAAAACAGATTAAAAAGGGCTCAAGATGAGCTTATGCTCAAATTTTCAGCTTCTAAGATCAAAGAAAACATGCTGAATTTGGTTCTTTAAAAAGGGCTTTTTTTTGCAAGCTCATTTTTGGGTGTTCTTGACACTTAGACAGAATTGAGCAAGAAAATGGTTTTGACTTAGAGCTTTTGAGCAGGGCTTGAATACTCAAAACATTGACTTTAAAAAAGGTATATTGACTCAATTGGCTATGAACAAAAGCTTATCAATAAGCTGTAAGCTATCAAATTTTACTCGAATTGACTTTTAACTGTAGAAAACTTTAAAAATAACTTTTAAACTAATACTTTTATTAAAACTTTACTCATGTAAGCTTAAACATAAATGCAAACTACTTGGGCTAACCCATGACCCCATGCCAAAATCATATTGACCATTTTAGGCTTATGCCAACACCCCTTAAATTGACCTGTTTAAAATTAAGCTAAACTTTAAATAAAAGCTAAAGAAATGAAAACGATAGATAATTGGACCTGTGAAACCAACTAAGCAATTTTTACCACGATAAGACTATTAAGCACTTAAATACGTGGAATGAAGTCATGTAACAGTAACTAGCGGCAATAAAACTTACAAGTCCATATGCATCCATAGGTACTCTTAAAATACTCTAAACCCCCTAAGTCCTTTGTGAATGTGAACATTTAAAACAACGGCGCTTCCAGGTTTAGCCTTCTTCATAGCTATTAATGCCATTTTATGAACTAATACACAACAAAGCTTTAAGACAGAATTTTGACTAAACTTAACATCACTTTTTCATTAAAATTTTTTAAAAGAGTAAAGGCTATTTTAAGAGAAAACACTTAAATGAAATCATAATGAGTTAAAAACTTTAAAAATTACAAATTATCTAAATACTAAAAAATACTCTCTTGTGTCTTCTGTGTTTGACCCTTTTATAGCACCGGTTTGTACTTCTAGTGTTTTGTTATGCGCGGGGGCAAGCAAGCCTTTGTATCTAGCCTTCAATTCTTCAACAAATCAAATATTTCTAATAGGTTGAAGTCAAAAAACCAATAGAAAAGCAAGGGGGATTGCCACATGTTTTTCTAAGCCAAGTGGGTATGGGATATGGGATTGTGAAAGGTTTTGGAGGTATGTGGGAGGTCAAAGAGGTGAGTAAGGACGGCGGTCGGGTTGGGTGTAATGGCAGTGAACGCTATGAAGAAGATGTTCAGTAGTTCTGAAATGGGTGTGAAGTTTGGGGTTTTGATGGACAGTTGTTCCTCAAGGTGATAAGGGTGTTATGCTCGTACACTTCCTTTGGGTTTTAACAGTTTGGAGATTGGCAATTACCATGAATGTTATAAGGAGTTGCGTGTACACGTCCTTGTTAGTTATAAGTTCTTTGTTGGCTAAGCTTAGGCTTGGGGTATTCTTTAGGCATTTTGGCAGTTTAGCCGTTTCTTTATTTCTTCCTTTTCTTCTTTTTAAACAAGTTTAGGGATTTAACAGTTTTTAGTCCCTAAAGTGTTTTTTCTTGACTTTTGGTCTTCGGTTTGTCGGGAGTGACTTGGGTTGATTTTCTTCACTTGGGTTGGACTTGACTGTGACTTTTTCCGCTTGTCCATTCGTGTCCGGTTTTGTGTTTTGGGTCGTTTTTTGTCTTTTTCTTTAGGGTATGATACTTATATACGTTTCTCTGCACTATCGTTCTGCACAACACAATTAGCAAAACAAGCCTCATTTTTGGCATTTTAAGGTCCGTTTTGGTTATTTTACCTTGTTTTTAAAGTAAAAGGTATGTGTAATTAAACAATACAATGTTCATTGGAATGCATCATTAAAGTTACTTCTTAGTGTCACCTTTAATCTTCTCTAAGCTTTTTTTCTGCAGTATGTAATAGGCGATCATGTAATCCACACTTAAGTTGTTGTTTTTGGCAAGGTTGATATTCGTTATGACTTCCCATAGTGCATATGTTATCATTTGGAAGATATTGTCAATCCCTCATCATCTAGATCTCATTACTCCCAGGTTTGAGTAGGGGAACTATGGATGCAGCCACAAGTGTGTCCGGCATCTGATCCTATTTATTAAGCAAACACAACACGTTTTTTTTCAATGCTTTCTTAACAGCTCTGATCACTTGTTGGATCCACTTCATAGATCGAATTCCTCTATGCTTGTGTACGGTATAGTTCTCTTAGATACACTTTAACACAACTATAGTCGAAATTTGTTTGAAATGTATTATAGATTATGTGGAGTCAATTTTATAATTAAGAAGATTTATCAATGAATCAGTCATTCAATAAAAATACAATTCGCTACAAATAGCTTCAATACTTATTTAATCTATATTACTACGAATCTAAAAGTATTAGGGTTACAAAGACTTGAAGCTAAGAACTTATTGGACTAAGATTGCTTTTTGGGTTTTTGGATATCAAACTTTATGCCCTAGGACCTCCTTTTATACACAAAGTCCTAGTCGACTTACAATACTTTCCTAAGTATATAAAATCTTTTTTATAAACAAGTAATACATATTATATAAGCAGTACTAACTAGCAACATTAAATTGATATTCACTAGCAGTAGTAACTTCAAGCATATTTTCACTAGCAGCATTAACTTTAGCTGAGCAGTCTTAACTTTGTACTAGCAGCATTAACTTTAGATGAGCAGTCTTAACTTTGTTCTAGCATCATTAACTTCAGCTGAGCAGTCTTAACTTTGTACTAGCAGTAGTAACTACTTAGCATATTTTCTTTGAAGTCTCTGAGCAGTGCTAACTCTAGCTGAGCAGCATTAACACAAACATGAGCAGCAGTAATTCTAACAGCATCAAGAAGACTTTTAATCCCAACAGTCAACGAATTGATACAAGATTTATAGGATGTTTATAAAAATATTAAATGCTACTATTATTACAAATGTGATAATTTAAACTTAACCATTGTTATGAACGAAGAAAATTCTAAAAATAGAAACTTTTGAACTATTCGAATATAATACCAATACGAGTAAACGATAATCAAATATAATGTTGAAAGTTCGACGAGATAACTAAATATTATTATAAATATAATTAGAAGACGAGACCTACTAAAAATGGTAACTTTTTGAAAATAGTAACTTTCCGAAAATATAAAGTTTTTGATTAAGCAACGTATAAAATAAACAAGAGAATGATTGTAACTCAATTACGTGAAGTTTAGAATCTAGGATGCACAAGTGGATTTCTCATCAAATGTGTATGTGTATATTTGTACTATTTTGATAGTTACGACGCACGTACTATTCGATCATATTTTATTATATAGTAATCAAGCAACATCAATTATAGGTCGCGGTTAAGCTCATCGTTGAGTAGTTCGTGATGGTTTTGGTTATTTGATCTTCGACTTCGATCAAGGTGAGTTCATAGCCTCACTTTTAAGTGTTTCAAATATTTTTAAACTCGCGAGGGGGATACTTGTTGTTTTATGAAAATGAGAACACAATATATTTTGATACTAAATATGATTCCATACACTATTGAGTATATTCCTTTTACTGTGTGACCGTTAGTTTCCTAGTTGCAGGTGAACGCTAATGAATTAAATAGATCTATTAGGTTTGACAACCCTGTCTGGGGTTTGAATCAGTATGTGAGCACCCTGTAACGGATATTTTGTAGTTAGTATTTGGAGAAGTGGCATACTTCTCGGACGTTAGTTTATCCTATGGGGTGATTGTGTTAAGTTTCGGTACATGGGCTCATTTGTTGGAAATCATTATTTTATAAATTGTCTTACAAGCAATGTTATATGTTTTGTTGAACCAAATATGCGTTCTAATTGTTATGTGTAAACTCTATGAATTTACTCAACATTTTGTTGACCTTTTTAAGCATGTATCTCAGGTTAGGTGATGTTGATGGCTAGGATGGGATGGAACACGGATATCGAGGATGGTGTCTCGGTGAAGTAGTGTCATAAACTAAAATAATGTTTTAGAAACCAAATCGTGTTATGATTTTTAGAAATGAATTTCTACGTTGGTATTGGGACCTATGTAACTACGATGTTTCTTTATATAAATAAAATAAATTCTGTTTTATAAACATATCTTTAAACGTTTACTGGGACTTGTGTGCATGTATTATGAAGTAGCACCCCAAATGTTGTATTCCGCTGCGTATCGTATTTTGGGGGTGTTACAGAGTGGTATCAAAGCACGACCTATAGTAAACTAAGTCGTTTTACAAAAAATTAGACTACAACTATTTTTGAAAATTTCACAAGTCCTTCACCATTGTTCGATATCCGCGTGTGCATCATTCCTGATCCTTTATATGCCTTATGTGGTATATTTGATTGCATATTATGTGCGTAACAAGTGGGATACACTTGGTATAAGTAATGATTATATAAGTACATCTATATACGACATCCGTTCTATAATGTATGGTTATATATATATAACTCGGTATTTACATCTCGCGAAAAATTTAATTTCTTTATGCATTTAATGTAATATCATCAAACCATCCTAATATGTGATGGGTATAATTTTACATATGATTAAAAATATGCATGATGGTTAGTAATATAAGTATTTCTTTTCTTTTGTAGTATCATGGGCGAACCTTTGTCACAAGACCGCGTGTTTGACTTTCCTGTAGATGAGCCAAAGCCTCATCCAGCTTATGATTTCTTCACGCCCGGACCGCTACCAGGGTATGCTGGTAACCCAAACAATAATAACGTGTGGATTGAGGCAGACTTTCCTTTACTTGGAGAGCTTGGAGTTGTAGTGGACGAGCCGATGGTTGGCCCGATAGTAGATGAGATTGCTGAGCCGATAATCAAGGCGGAGGAACAGGTGATTACTCCAGTAGTTGATGTAGATGGGGACATTGCCATGTTGTTTGGTGATCATGATTTTGAGGATGATGACTCCGAGGGATTTGATGAGGAGAAGGTTTGAGAGGTGAACGAGGAGTGGCTGATGGCTCCCGTCATGCCACCTCTGATGCCAACGATGCCCCCACTAAGCATTTAAGAGGTAGGAGGTCCATCCACTGCTGCTATTGAGGGACTATCTCTCCCCCACCTAACCTCTGGACTTCCTGTACCTCCATCAGTGATCGAGGACTTGAGTACCCGCTTAGGTAACCTAGAGTATGGATACGGACAGCTTGTGAAGAAGGTGATCTAGGTGAGTAACGCTAAGGTAGCAGCTGGTGTTATTATCAGGGAGATTGGCCCTAGGGTTTTTGCTGTTGAGGGACAGGTGCAGGTTATGAGGTCCTAGATGGTTTATGCCACAGATAGATTTGAGCAGATTGGTGCCCAGAGGGAGTAGGGTCGGTAGACTGCAACCTAGAGAGACGAGTTAATTGACAGACTGACCCAACAGGTGTAGGCTTTACAGGTAGCTATGTAGTAGAGAGATACCCAGATTTAACAGCTGCAGCCTATAGTTTCGGAGATGAGCAGCCAGGAGAGCACATTGATGCAGTGCATTTTGGGGATGGATAGGCGACTTGCGGAGCTGGAGAGGAGACCACCAGGACCTCAGTAGTCTTATTGGTTTTTTATTTTGATTTTTAGATTAGATTATGACCATTTGTATAGCCACTAAACTGCTAGTGGCAGTTAGTGAGGTCATGTTGCCGGGTGTATTATGTTTTTATAAACACCGCAACCATTCGGATATGTTAGGATTCCTGTATTAGAAACTTAGAAAATCATCATGATTGGATGTATCGGTCTTGGAACCAGAGATTGTAACTTTTGGGGGATTTTTGGTTGTACATGTACTACCCTCAGCATTGTTATTATTATTATGGTTATGAGATTATGATTATCCTTAATTATGAGTTTTGTGTGATTGTGGATGTTGATGTTTTAAATAGCCTTGTTACTAGATCGACTTAACCCCAAGTGTGGAATGATTCCGGTTGGTGGATCCTCCGCACGTGTATGGTACTTACTTGCATTAACCATGAGTGGATATTATTTTTGAAACTTGCTGTGACCGTTGACCAAACCGTATTAAATGATGTTTTGAAGATTGATGATTTTTAAACTGTGGATCGCAATGGCGAATTTATGTGTTGAATGAATGTCGTTGTGCGGACCATATGTTTTGTGAGATCAATTGTTGTGTTAATAAAATAGAAAAATGGCTTTTGTTTTTACATTTCATAAATTGACCCTATGGTGTCAAATAACTCTTCTTACTCTATATATATATATATCTATATATATATATATATATATATATATATATATATATATATATATATATATATATATATATATATTTTAAAAATAATGAGAATAGAGGATGGAATGGTGCTATATTCTTTTCTTTTTTTTGAAATAATTAAATTCTTACTCTTTAATTTTTTTAGGAAATAACTTACGCATGTAGCGCATGGAAAAGAATTGTTTTGATAGGATGGATACGATGTCGTGTGGTCCTCAAATAACGCATAGAACCTGAATCACTATGATACTTAGGAAGAACAGCTATTATGTCGGGTAAATCGTCACCCTTAAAACGCTTGATAATTATGATAAATGTTTGGGTCAAGCTTTCGAAAAGAAAAAATAGTTTTATCCTGCTACAGATTCTTATGCAAGTAACCCTACTCCTACTGACTACATGGAGAGAGTCTCATGCGAGTCGTTATGACCGAGTCATCCTAAAGGGAAAATACCTACGGTATTGTTCAGAACGAGTGTGTCTAGCGGCGTGCAGTTAAGTTCATGGTAATGAAGAATTGGGGTTTGTTAATGACGACGTGTCAAGACTAAGTCTAGTCAGTATGTGTTAGTGTGCAATGCTAGAGTTGGAGGCTATCTACGGTGTATAACTGATACCGGACCACTAAGAAGGGGCCTAAGAAGGGATCTTTCTCCAAAGGTGTAAAGTTCCACGGTGGGGTGGATGGAAGCTAGCTGAATAGTCTTCGACGAAAGAAATGAGAAAGGGAGAAGAACTTCTCTTTAATAGCTGTATGTTGCCCATGGTGTTAAACTATGGTGTGTAACAAGATGCTTTTCCTGAAATGGAGGTAGTGGTAGAGTAGTTGTAAATATACCTGAATATCACGGATTAGATAAGCACTATCGGACTCCTGATTAAGGTTAGAACTAGTGATCCTTACTTGATGCGTTTGGGTTTCAACTTTAGCAAAACATAAAACGCATCGTCAAAGCAGACATTAATTTTTTCTTTATTTATTTTAAAAAAGTTTGACAATAAACTTGCTTCTAATCAGTTATAAATTTAAGGAAAATGAAAAGTCTCTAGTTTTCTTATAAATATTAGGTCTTTTCTTTGTATTGGGATATCTTTGAGTTTTGATAATAAAAGTTTTGCTTTGTTCTTGGCGGTTTGCTAAGATCCTCTTAATAATCGGTATTCGTTTGAATCAACGATTGTTGGAGTTTGCCTGATTATCGGTATTCTTTTAAATCAACGATAGTTGAAAGATTGTTTCTGGTATTCGTGTGAATCAACATATTCAATTTGTGTGTTATCTCCTTTTTTTCACTACATCAGTTGGTATCAAGAGCCGAAGTTCCTGATTAAGATGCCTCCAAGGAGAAGTGAATGCGAAGAGTCAGAATATTCGTTCTTTGAGGGTGATGGTTCATCTTCTGGTAAATGGAAAGATTATTGTATGGCGGGTGACGATTATGAAGGACCTCCAATATTTGATGATGATCAATTTGATGACGATTATGAAGGACCTCTAGTATTTGATGATTATCCATATGAAGAAGAGATTGTGAGTGGAGATGTTGGGAAAGGATTTGTTGACAATTATCCAAATTTTCAAGAGGGTAAGAATAATGTGTCATTTTCGGGTGTTGTTTTGCGTGTAGAAGAAGAATCGATGTCAGTTTATGATACCGATATTGAAGATGTCACTGAGAAAGAAGAAGGATTTGTTGGGAAAGGAGAATTTGGTGGGGAAGAAGAAAACATCGAAGACGTTGTAGTTGTGGTTAATGATCTTTTCTCTTTAATGATCCAAACTACTGTAAGTGTTGATTTTTCAAAAATCGTAGATTTAAATCCTCATGAGTTAATTTGGTTGCAAAAAGGTAATTTGGTCGAGATTAGTATTTTGATTGACAAAAAATATCAAGAAGGGTATTTGAAAGCTAAACCCATGGTTGATAAGTTTGGTTTTAAGACGATCAAGGTTCGAGGTCGAGTCATTATAAAGAAAGGACATTTGATGCAAGGGATACATATTTGGATACTACGAGTACAAGGGACGAGTAAGGCAAACTCGAGGACGAGTTTTTTTTAAGTGGGGGAGAATGATGCGGTTTCAACTTCTAGTCAAACTCAAAACGCATAGTCAAAGCAAGACATTAATTTTCTTTAATTTTATTTAAGTTTGACAATAAATTGTGATTAGGATAGTATTTAATTTCTAAGTAGTTATAAATTTAGGGAAAATGAAAGGTCTATAGTTTTCCTATAAATATTAGACCTTTTCTTTGTATGGGGATATCTTTGAGTTTTAATAATAAAAGTTTTGCTTTGTTCTTGGCGGTTTGCTAAGATCCTCTTAATAATCGGTATTCGTTTGAATCAACGATTGTTGGAGTTTGCCTGATTATCGGTATTCTTTTGAATCAACGATAGTTGGAAGATTGTTTCTGGTATTCGTGTGAATCAACAGATTCAATTTGGTATCTCGTTTATTTTCACTACATCAACATTAAAGTGATATTTCAGTTGGTATCAGAGCCAAAGTTCCTGATTAAGATGCCTCCAAGAAGAAGTGAAGGCGAAGAGTCAGAATATCCATTCTTTGAGGGTGATGGTTCATCTTCTGGTAAATGGAAAGATTATTATGTGGCAGGTAACGATTATGAAGGACCTTCAATATTTGATGATGATCAATTTGATGACGATTATGAAGGACCTCCAGTATTTGATGATTATCCATATGAAGAAGAGATTGTGAGTGGAGATGTTGGGAAATGATTTGTTGACAATTATCCAAATTTTTAAGAGGATGAGAATAATGTGTCATTTGCGGGTGTTGTTTTGCGTGTAGAAGAAGAATCGATGTCAGTTTATGATACCAATATTAAAGATGTCACTAAGGAAGAAGAAGGATTTGTTAAGAAAGAAGAATTTAGTGGGGAAGAAGAAAACATCGAAGACAAAAACATCGAAAACGTTGTAATTATGGTTAATGATCTTTTCTCTTCAATGATCCAAACTACTATAAGTGTTGATTTTTCAAAAATCGTAGATTTAAATCCCCATGAGTTAATTTGGTTGCAAAAAGGTAATTTGGTCGAGATTAGTATTTTGATTGACAAAAAATATCAAGAAGGGTATTTGAAAGCTAAACCCATGGTTGATAAGTTTGGTTTTAAGACGATCAAGGTTCGAGGTCGAGTCATTATAAAGAAAGGACATTTGATGCAAGAGATACATATTTGGATACTACGAGTACAAGGGACGAGTAAGGCAAACTCGAGGATGAGTTTTTTTTAAGTGGGGGAGAATGATGCGGTTTCAACTTCTAGTCAAACTTAAAACGCATAGTCAAAGCAAGACATTAATTTTCTTTAATTTTATTTAAGTTTGACAATAAATTGTGATTAGGATAGTATTTAATTTCTAAGTAGTTATAAATTTAGGGAAAATGAAAGGTCTATAGTTTTCCTATAAATATTAGACCTTTTCTTTGTATGGAGATATCTTTGAGTTTTAATAATAAAAGCTTTGCTTTGTTCTTGGCGGTTGGTAAGATTCTCTTAATAATCGGTATTCGTTTGAATCAACGGTTGTTGAAGTTTGCCAGATTATCGGTATTCTTTTGAATCAACGATAGTTGGAAGATTGTTTCTGGTATTCGTGTGAATCAACAGATCCAATTTGCTTATCTCTTTATTTTTCACTACATCACTTACTCTTTGATATAATGACTTAGTGTGCATATAAAAGGAGCGAAAAGATTAGAGACTCTAGCCGAATGGCGACATCCGTTCCCATCCTGGAGGAACAATCAAAGTAGCTATCGCCTTAAGTCGAACGATATTGAGTTAGGAATGTGCGTAATTATCTCAACTTGATTTAATTGAGTCATCTAAGAATTTGATGCGGTGTGTTAGGATCGAGCCGATCGTGGTAGTCGCCATGCGGAAACATTGAAAATTTTATTTTTCGTCGGACGAGCAACGAGCCCATGATGCTCAATTATTTTCTTGATTGTTTTCGATCTGTCTTTTGAATGGTAGTAAGCGTTTAGGTCGTTTTATGTGGCCATGATATGGGTTAGAACTTGAGTGAATGGGTATACTTACCCAAATGAATAGGAAGGTTGATTTGAGAGGTACGCAAGCCTGATATTCCATTGTCAATTATGGTTTGTTAACCCATAAGCTTGACTATGGTTGGCTAAAAATCTAGCCGTGATTTAGTCAAGATCATTTCTAAGAAGCTTAGTCATCTGACAAGCTCGGTATAATGAGCAATCTAAACGGTTAGGTATGAACCCACGTGATGAGCATAGCCATTGTTAAGGCTTCCTAATAAGTAAGCACGGTTATTTTGCTAAAACTTATAGAAAGTAGGCATAATTTTTGCTAAGCGTGATGATAAGCTAGGTAGAAATATAAAGTCATTTCAAATTGACGAATAGGCGAATATGTGCTTATATGATTATGTGGTTATGTGTAATGGTGCTATAATGCGTTTGATGGGGTTGTATGTACTCTGGACTATTTTTCGCAACCGATGGTGCATCATTGAATGAGACCAGGAGGGCGATGTATGTTTTGGTTTTGGATAATGACGTATATATATTGGTTTTGATTGTTGGCTTATGTTTTAGTTTTGGTTAGTGACGTATGTTTTGGTTTTGTGTAATGGTGTGCATTTTGTTTTGTTGGAATGATCACCAAACTAAGGTTTGGGTTGATCTTTCATTTAAGGTCTTTCGTTTAAAAACGACGCGATTTATGTTTTCCCGGATATGTTTTGTGGCGTATTTTTGTCTCTCATGATAAGAGCGATTGCGATTGTATTTTCTATCTTGCTAGTATAATTTATCGTTTGTTTTGTTAACTTTCCATCCGGAATGGTCGGAGCAAGAATTATATCGCGTGATTTTGCGTTCGAGCGTGTGAGGCCATTCGACAACAAGGAAACCATCTCACTACAAGTAAAATTACGACGAGTAAGAAAGGTCGAGCACCGAGACGACACTCCCTTAAGGTGGGTGGAATGTAACAACTCGAGTTTTCCGACGCGTATGACGATCGCGAATTCGACGTCATAATAATTATTTTATAAATTCGTGTGAGCGAACGCCGACATTTAAAATTTTATTTGTCGAGAATAATTATTTTCGTATTTTATTTCGAACTGAAATTCAAATTTTTTATTTTTGACGTTTCACGAGTCAACGTTTGTCCTCGCATTCGTTAAACGGTTTAAGCATCGTAAAATTTACGACGCGTTTCGTTATTATTTTTATGGTCGTAAATTATTATTTTTCAAACCTTGTCATCGTTGTTCCTTGAAGCGTTTCGTTATTATTTTTATGGCCCGAAGCTCGCATTTTATTTAAATAGACATGTTTACCTTTACTTTGTATAAGTGTTACATTAATTAAATGTTACAAGACTTTTACAAGTAAATAAAATTCAAAAAAAAATAAAAAATATACGTATGCATGGCTAGCCCATAGCCGTCGGCTATAATACCACACACACTCTAAATCCTTGTGTTTCTCATGTAGAAATGATTACACTCACTTGTCCGACCACCTTTACACACACAAACACAAATTGTTTTTCCAAGTTTTGATCACTTAAACCTACTTAAACATTACTCAAAAATAGTTAGGTGAATCAAGAATCAAGTGGAAGACATTGTTTTCTTTTCCTTCTTTCTTTTTGAGTTCGAACGAGCCAAGCAACCAAACACCCTTGGTGTTTTAATTTCTAGCAACCAAATATTGTTTAGAAGATATATTTAAGAGGAGGAATTGCATATATATCCCTGCAAAAGATTAAAATTGCATATATATCCAACTTAAATTCATAATTGCATATATATCCTTTCAAAAGCCCAAAATTTACATATATATCCAACTTAAACTATTAATTGCATATATATCCTTAATAAACTTTTGTAATTTCATATATATCCTTTCTTAACCTTCATAATTGCATATATATCATTTATAAACTTTCAACATGTCTTATATATCCAAAAAATATTTAAAATAATTATGAACTCTAACTTATAATATTTATAATTTTATAAATATCAAAAGTAACATTTGTTT
>BQNB010018213.1:0-2500 GCA_026074375.1 Tanacetum coccineum | reverse complement strand
TTTCGAGACTAATTAAAAAATTTAGTAGTTTTACTTGTATTCCCTTGTTCTCATGTCAGTTGGCTTCTTTGTGGTTCTCCTCTGCAAAGACAATAGTTAGTTGTTGGCCTGATGAACATGACGATCCGTCTGATTTTTTGCTTATGCTGCATCAGCAGGTTCTACAAACTGAATAAAATCAAACTCTAGTGGCTTCCTGCAAAAAGTACATACAATTAATAAAATAAAAAGATAAATTATGACCCATATATAGTTTACAAGGTATATATTTGTAAACCTCAAAAGTAGTATTCTCGCAGTAACTTATTAAACAATTATTTAGAAAGAACATGAATCAAACAAATCAAGTACCGGTTTATTTGTAAAATATTTTCAAGCAATACATGATAGTAACGCAATATATAATGCTGAACTTGTGGGTTGGAGTGTTCTGATGCAAGAACGTTGTAGGAAAATCACAGTAAGCCAAAGTTATTCGAACACCCAGGAAAGGTTTACTAAAAGGATGTCGTGATTAAGACTCATTAAGTAATGAATGTATGGGCCTTGATGAACATAGTACTTAAAACTAAAGCTTACTAAAGAAAGCTATTCAACGTTATTTGGCCGTACAAATCAGTTGATGTGGCCACTTCAACTAATAGATGTTGTCCATATCCATGTCACGGCATCTGCTTTGACGTCTATTGTTGCTGCTCTTTCACTCATTCCTGCAGAAACCGATTACAAAAATGCTTCTTATTACGTACCGTTAATTAATTGAAACATAACAAAAACTAAGAACATATTTTGTTAGAAAAAAACAGCTTCAAACCAACTTCCATCAACACCAACCATAGATGCATAAATCTTCTCACTTCTGAACATCAACAACCCAGCCGATCAATCACACATATAAACTTAGGTTCCAACTAATCGAAACATAAAAACTAAAACCCCTAATTTTTTTATATAAATCTAAATACTTGACTAACTCAATCTTTAGATAGAAGATATTTTGTGCTAAACCCGGATTTCTTATTTTGTGCTAAACCTAGATGTAATTAAATCAAGCCGTAACCAAAAAAATATAAAAAGGCAATCTAACATGATATTGATCCGAATCTATCTTGCAATAATCTCCATTGTTGTGACCAAATTAATTTTTTACGTGTGTTTTTTTGTGATATGAGAGGTGGGATAATGATAAGTTATGATGAATGAATGACCCATGGTCTTAGCATACGTTTATTTGGAGATGCTTCCATAACCCTAGGATGATTTGTATTCTTGGAGATGGGGTTGTGTAACAGATGGAAATTGGAATGCATAGAGTCGAACACCTTCACAATGTTGTAACTGCAGAAGTAAGTCCCCTTCATATTGAATTTCTGCTAACTGCATTAACTGTTTTAAGACTTGGATACCTCCTCACTAAATTAAGGGGTCGAATCTTTTAGGGCCCGTTTGGTTCGTAGAATGTTTTTTCAGGGAATTGAAATCTATCAAGGATTGAGAATCTTAAGGAATTGGAATGTCAAAATTCAAAATATGTCATGTGTTTGGTTATGAGAAAAAAATGAAATTTCATGCCAGATTTCTGTTTGGTTTACAAATAATAATTTTTTTTAAACTTTTTTTTTACTTTTTTTTAATTCTTTTTAATTTTTTATTCGTACGTTATTTAAAAAAAATTGTTTCAAATTTTATTCTTACGTTATTTTAAAAAAGATTTTTTTTTAAAAATTTAAATTTTTTTTACTTTATAAAGTATTAAATTTATCAAGTAAAAACTTACTTTTTTTAAAATAATTTACATTTTATAAAAAATTTTACTTTTTATAAAAATTTTTTAAAAAATTTACTTTTAAAAAAAAATTATGTTATAAAGTATTTTTTTTTATAAATAAAGTACATTATTTTTTTTAAGTACAAATTTTTTTAAAAAAAATTTAAAAGTTTAAAAAGAAATTTAAAAATAACGCACGAAAGTATTGACGAGAGACGTGAGACGGAATGTTTAATTCCTTAGTACATGAATTTTAAGATTACATCACTTTGTATAAGGAATGTTTAATTCCTTAGTACATGGATTTTAAGAAAATTAATACATTCCAATTCCATCAGTTTTCAACCAAACACGATTTAGAATTTGAATTTAATTCCAATTCCATAACAATCCTGAAGAAACCCTGAACCAAACGGGCCCTTAGTATAATAGATTTGAAATTAATTATACAAATAAAACAGAAAGTCTTAACAAATTAATTAAAACTAAAATTGTTAATTTGATAGAGTATTGTTGGTTGCAAGAAAGTTAAAAAGAAATTAGATTTGCAAGAAAGTTAAAAAGAAATTAGATATTCTTGCCAAACAATCTAAAGTCTAAACTAATAGTACTACATATATGATGACGTATAGTATGGATCGGCCCGGCCCACTCATACTATTATGGGCTTAGTAGCCGATAAAGGGCCTCCGGCCTACGCACCATCGCGGTCACGGTCTCCTTGACCTACGG
>BQNB010018212.1:46125-68651 GCA_026074375.1 Tanacetum coccineum | reverse complement strand
GTATACCACAAAGTCTTTAAATGAGGCAAAGGCTAAGAATAGCCTAATTGCTTCAATTCTGGCAACAAGAGCAAAGACCTCATCATAGTCAATCCCTTCTTCTTGTGTGTACCCTTGAGCAACTAGTCTTGCTTTATTTTTAATCACAATTCCTCTTTCATCCTTTTTATTCTTGAAGACCCATTTAGTACCTATAGCCCGTTTTCTATTAGGTAACTCTACTAAAGTCCAAACTTCTTGTAACTTGAATTGTAGAAGCTCTTCCTGCATAGCCTCTATCCATCTTGGATCTTTCAATGCATGAATTACCTTTTTGAGTTCTTCTTGTGATAACAAGCAAGCAAACAAGCAATTTTGAAAGTCTTTATGGTTTGTTCTTTGCTGAACTGAACTAAACAAACCATGTTCTTTCAAATTCTTTATCATTCTTCTTGTTTGAGGTGATGAATTCAAGTCTCCTGTAATTTGTTCAACTGGATGATCTTTGTGTATTCTTGTAGTTGGAATAAGACTGACTTGGATTGTTGTATCCAAATTATCCATGTCAGCCTCTGCACCATTATCTTGATCATCACTTGAGAGGTCAAATATGCTATAATCTTCCAAAGCAGTCATATTTGGATCATCTGGAAGTTCAATGCTTGTTTTTCTACCAGCAGCATTAACTTTATTTGTGCTAGCAGCATTAACATTGTTAGTGCTGTTAACATTATCATCCTTCTCTTGATCAATACTTTCACTATCTTTTCTTGGATCTTCATCAACCTTCTTCTCATCATCACTTGAAGGTTTGGATCCATCATCTTGAGAACTCTTTGAACTTTGAGAGAATGATGGATCATTAGTCCATAATGGTAGCAGAATGTAATCTTTGCCAAGTACTGTCTCCATTCTAGCTTTACCTGAACCATCACATGCTTTTGTACCTGCATAACATTAGACTAATTTCTGCAACAACTGGCTTATAATTCCTTAAATTTGTTAGTGCATCAATATCAAAAAAGCCAATTTGGTCTACTTCCTGCAATATTAGGTGTATCCTCACTAAACTGGACATGCATGTTTTCTTCAACTATTCTAGTTCTACTGTTAAATACTCTAAATGCTTTACTATTGATTGAGTACCCAACAAAGAATCCTTCATTAGCCTTACCATCAAACTTGCCTAAGTGATCTATGGTATTGAGAATTGTAACAGGACACCCACATGGTTTCATAAAGCCTAAAGCTGGTTTTCTACTCAGAAAAAGTTCATAAGGGGTCTTGTTATGAGGCTTAGTTACTAATACCCTATTTTGCACATAGCAAGCAGTATTAACTGCTTCAGCCCAAAAAGTAGTAGGTAGCTTAGAATCAGCTAGCATTGTCCTAGCAGCCTCAATTAGTGTTCTATTTTTCCTCTCAGCTACTCCATTTTGTTGAGGAGTTCTAGCTACACTAAATTCTCTCTTAATACCTTTTCTCTCACAAAACTGATTCATCTCCTTATTCTTGAACTCAGTTCCATTGTCACACCTAATTACCTTAACCCTTTGATCTATTAGATTTTCTACTCTAGTTATAAAGGACTTAAGTATGCCACTAGTCTCATCTTTAGTAGCTAGAAAGAAAACCCAACTAAACCTACTGTAATCATTTGTGACAACTAGGCAATACATCTTTTTCATTAAGCTTTTTACAAATGTTGGACCAAACAAATCCATGTGCAACATATGTAAAGGTTGGTGACGTGAACTTAATGTTCTTGGATTACTAGAAGCTCCATGTTGCTTTCCCTTTTGACAAGCAACACAAGTTTGATTAATTTCAAAAAGTTTTAAAGGTAAACCTCTTAAAAGATTTCCCTTAAACTAGTTTATTCATAGTTTTGAAATTTATATGTCCAAGCCTCCTATGCCAAACTTTAGATTCATCAGATGTGGTTTTTGCAAAGAGACAAGTTAGACCTCTTTTAGGAACATCATTCTTTAAATCAACACTATACATATTGTTCTTTAAGTAAAACATGACTTCCATCAGTTAACTTAAAGTTTGGAGATAAAACATTACATTCAGTGTCATTAAAGAGAACACTATTCTTTTTGTCACACATTTTTGAGACAATAAAGAGGTTAAACTTTAACTCTCTTACAAAATACACATTTTCAAAATCTAAATTACCAGTTTTGATTGTATCTCTGCCTGTGATTCCCCCCCCCCATTTGGGGTTATCTCCAAAGACAACAGATCCTCCATCAATCTCTTTATAGTCTGTAAGATAGGACATGTTCCCTGTCATGTGTTGGGATTAAAAGACCTTTTTAAGCTGTTTGGAAGTTACTGCTGCTAAGGTTAGAGTTACTGCTGCTAAGCATAACTTAGTGCTGTTAGTGATATTAGTGAAAAATATACTAGGTAGTTAGTCTGTCAGTTACTACTATTAGTATATATTACTACTGCTAATGGAAGTTAAGACTGCTCAGAGACTTAGAAGAAATACTACTAACTAGTTAATACTGCTAGTATAAAAGTTACTACTGTTAGTGTAACTTAGTACTGCTAGTATATGTTAGTACTGCTTGAGTAAAGTTACAACTGTTAGCATAAAGTTAGTTTTTTATTACTGCTGTGTAACTTAGTACTGTAATGAAGGACTTGAAGAAAATATTCTAAGTAGTTAGTACTGCTTATACACAGTTAGTGCTGCTAGAATAAAAGTTAATGCTGCTAGTTACAACTGCTCAAAGATTACAATTGCTAGAAGAGTTTCTACTGTCAAAAGGATAAAGACAAGAGAAAGGATAAAGATGAAGATTGTTTATCAAGATTACTTACGGGATAAGTATGAGATATTTTTGTAAAAGATTTGTATAAGTTATTTGTTTAGAAGATTATGATAACTTAGGAAAATATTGTAAGCCTGTTAGGACTCTTTGGTGTATAAAAAGAGGTCATAGGGTATAGAGTTTGATGTATCAAAAATCATATCAAATCATATCAAGAAAAGTGTTATTCGTAGCTTTAAGGTTTTGTAAACCCTAACACTATCAAGAGTGTTCGTATTAATATATTAAGGCTTAAAGTTTGGTATTATACAATTTTGTTTGTTACTGTTTTATTACTTATTCTTCTTTAGTTTTCATAGCACTAGATTCCATTTGTCTTTGCTATATTCATTCAAAGTTGCTACATAGTTGTCTTAGACTTTATTCCAATACAACTATGCTTTTACAAGTCAAGCATGATTATTCAAGTGGGATCAACAATCCTGATGCCTTGAGCATACCTCTATCAATCAACTCCTGATCCTGTAAATTTATTTTGTGATTGCCATGCACATTAGATAAGAAAATCAGCTTCTTTTAAGGACCCAAGCCATCACTGACTTGAATCTGCCTTGTGCGTCAACATAATCAAACTTCTTTAGGGTGATTGATGCACTATTGTGTTTAGAAACATAGTCTAAAACTTTATTCTTTGGTTTCCAAACCCAACAAGCTGAGGCCTTAACTGCATTAACATTATTTCCCTTAACAACATTAAGTACTGCTTTTGGCCTAACAATATTAACTACTGCTTTTGATCTAACAGTATTAACATTTTTATCCTTAACAATATTAACCCTCTGATTAAAATTACTGTTTTTAAATATTGTATTCTTGTGAATGGGCCTCTTAACAGTTGAATGTGCAGGCTTAGAAAAATGTGACTTTGGTCTAGCAGCATTCACTGTTGTTTTTGAGTGAGTAGCATTAACTTGTCTAGCAGTATTAACTGATACTAAGCCAGACTTCATTAGTACTGCTCTTGGAACCATGTTCTTTTTGGGACATGGGTGAGTCTTTTTGGCAAAATTCTAGTGATTAACCCTTTTAGCATTGTTCCAAACAGGTTTTATCACCCTTTGATAATTACAATCAACCTGCAAGTGATCAAAACTTCCACACACATAACAAGCTTTGTTAAACATCTCAAAATTACTTCCTAGTCTCTAAGACATCATATTATTCTAGTTTCTTTGATTGCCTCTAGGAATGTGAGTGTTTTGCCTATTGTGCTCAACTTGTTTAGCAGTTTTCCTATCAATTTTGTTTGTTTGTTTTACCTTTGACAAAGTCTAGTCTTATCAATACTAGCTTAGCTGTGTTCTTTTCATCTTAGTTTGAGAACCACATTTTCTTCCATCACTATCCGGCACCCAATCCTTAATATTGGTAGCCCACATAGTATTTCTTCCTATCGGCTTCTAGGGCTTTGCTTCACTATGTCTCAACTACAGGCTTCTTAACTGTAGGCTCACTAACTATAGGCTCACTTGTAAACTCTTCTAAACCAGAGAATGACAAATCAGGTTTTGGAGGCATAAAGTTTCCTGTATAGGGAGGTGGAAATTATCCATCTAACTTGTTTTGCACTATCAACTATCTGTCTGTTGTCTTTTAGTTTATTTAACGTTTTTAGTATGAATTTTTCAAAATTTTTACTATTAGCTGAATTTATTCTTTTTTGTATTTGAGCAGTTCCAATCCTTCTAAGTCTGTAATGGCTAACTTCTCTTAAATGAATCTCACATTTTAAGACCTTGATATCTTCCTCATAAACAGACTCATTTTTCTTATAGTCTAGAAGTCTTGCTTCTACAGACTCTAAACCTGTTTTGTAAGCAATACATTTAACTTAGATGTCCTTAAGTCTTTTAACAGTTGTTTATTTCGTTCTTTAAGAATTTTAACATTTTCGAAACAAGATGATGAACAGTTTGAATCAGTAGAGCCTCAGAGTTAGAACTGTAGAAGAGTATGCATGAGTGCCAAAGTTAGTTGGACCTTCTTCTGCTTGATCACTCCAATCATAACCAGAACCATCATAAGATACCAAAGCATTAGAAGTAGTTGTCTCCACTGGCACACTTCTTGTGTTCTCTTTATTTCCTGTTTTCTTGGTTCTTTGGAGCCCTGCACTCCCTTAAAAAGTGTCCCCTTTTGTGGTAGTTGTAACACTCCACCTTGGACTTATCAAACCCAAATGGTCATCAGTACATTCACAGAAACTTTCTTCCAGTGTTATTCAAGAATCTCTTTGCCTTATTCGTTAGCATAACCATCCGCCACCTCGTAATCCATTCGTCTAATTCTTCAGGATGCATTTGTTGCAAGTCCTATTGTCATGTTGGTAGACTATTCAGTTGCTTGCAAAGAAAGCACATATAACAAACATCACTCAAGTTTATTAATTATTGTTGAGTTAAAGCAGTTAGGCGTTGAGTGCTCAGCAGTTGTGCACATGAGCAGTATTTAACTGCTCGTATTTGTACTGATTGGTGCTATCTGATGAAACAACGGCTCGTTTTGTTTGTTTGTGTTGAGCATGATGTCCCTTTGACTTATGGTCATAGATTTTCATGTTGTTGTAAAGATCATCCAAGCTTAATGTATCTATCTCAGGCTTGTTCCTCCACATAATGGTATGTGTGTTCCATTCTGGTGACAGACTTCTTAAGAACTTCTGATTCACATCTTCTTGTGAGATACTTTCACTATGAATCTCCAACTGACTGATAAGATTTTAAAGCCTATCAAAGGTTTGATGTAACACCTCTGAGCTAGACGCAGTAAAATTTTCATACTGTTGCTTTAGAAGATTCTTCTAAGTCTTTTTAGTTGCAGCATTCCCTCCAAACCTCTTCTCAATAGCCTGTAGCAATGACTTGGCATCTTTGATGGAGTTAAACTTCAATTGATGTTCATTAGGGATTCCCATCAATAAAGTGCTTCTTGCCTTCAACTCTAACCTCCTTTGTGCCTTTTCTTCAGTAGTTGTAGGAGCAATTGTAGTCTCAACACCTTCAACAACTTTTGTTATTAGAGGTGCATTACCATTCTTTATGACTTCCCATAGAGAATAATCAATCATCTGGATGTATTGTTCCATCCTCATCCTCCAAAGCTCATACTCACCTGGTTTGAGCATAGGCACTTTTGATGCAGCCACCATATGTGCTGAGTCTTGATCCATCTCTTTGTAACAAACAGACCTTGTGTGTAAAAGCAGTTTCTTCTTATTCAAAGCTTCTCAACAAGCTCTGATACCACTTGTTGATCCCACTTGAATAGATCTTGAATTCCTTAGCTTGTATAAGGTTTAGTTATGCAAGATAAATCCTACACAACTATGATAGAAACTTTGTAAAATATCAAAGACTATGCTGACATCTATCTTTGATCATATAGAAGAATATGCAATAGAACAGTAATTCTAATGAACACACAGATTAACAAACAAAGCTTCAATATATTAATACGAATACTCTAACTAGTATTAGGGTTACAAAACCTTGAAGCTATAACTTATACGACTAAGATACCAAAACAAAAGATTTCTAGATTTCTGAATCAAACTCTATGCCCCAGGACCTCTTTTTATACACCAAGAAGTCCTAGTGTGATTTTACGATTATATTCTAAAACTTGTTTCTTCTTAAAGAATCTTTTCTATAAATAACAACCTTATCTCAAAGTAATCGTGATCTTCAAGCAAATCTTTATCTGGTTCGGCAGTTGTAACTTTGTACCAGCCAACCTTAACTCTTAAACAGCACGTAGTACTTATACACCAGCACATTAACTGTGTTCATGTTAGTAGTAACTACTTAGAATATTTTCTTTAATCTTCACCAGTAGTGCTAACTTTACATTAGCAGTACTAACATATACTAACAGTAGTAACTAGCAGTACTAATATACATTAGCAGTACTAAGTTACACTAGCAGTAGTAACTAAGTTACACTAGTAGTAGTAACTTTGAACTAGCAGTACTAATTACTTAGCATATTTTTCATTAGAGTTAATGAACAGCACTAAGTTTTGCTTAGCAACAGTAACTTCAAGAAGTCTTTTAATCCCAACAAGTCTCATGCGAGTCATTATGACCGAGTCGTCCTAAAGAGGAAATACCTACAGTATTGTTCGGAACGAGTGTGTCTAGAAAGGAGTAGAGTTTAGTTCGTTGTATGTAAAATCGATAATTGTTATGAAGACGTGTCAAGACCAAGTGTAGTCGGTGTGCTAGTAAGCAATGGTAGAATTGAGCTACCAAGGGTGTAAACCTGATACCGACACTGAGAAGGAATCTTCTTAGAGATGTAAAGATTCCTAAGGTGGGTGGAAGCTGAGATGGTTAGTCCTGAGGTTGAAGGTGAGATACGGAGAAGACTTTTCCTACATTGGATGAATGTTGCCTTTGTGTATCAACTGATGGCCGTGAAGAAGACTTTTTCCCCGAAATGGAATGTAGTGGTAGAATAGCTACATGTATACCTGATGTCGTCGAGGATTAGAATAAGGCACTAAGAGACACCTGACTTAAGGTTAGTGATCCTTACTCCTTGACGTAACGACTTCGTGTGCGTATGAAAGAGCCAAAAGATTGGAGACTCTAACCGAATGGCGACGTCCGTTTCCATCCTGGAGGAACGATCGAAGTAGCTAACGCCTTAAGCCGAACGGTATCAAAATAGGAATGTGTGTAGTTATCTCGACTTGATAAGTTAAGTCATCTAGGATTTGAGGCGATACGTTAGGACCAATTCGACTATGTTGGTCGCGGTACATGAACGTTAGAATTTTGATCTTCGTCGAACGAGCAACAAGCCCATGATGCTCAATTGTTTTCTTGATTGTTTTTAATTTGTCTTCCGACAATATGTGTTTTCCTAGCGGAATTATCGCCGCCGAATTTTGTGCTCTATGTGTCTTACGTGCTATGTGCTCTTGAATGGTAGTAAGCCTATGGAACTATTTTTTGTTGCCGTGATTCGGCCTAGGACGTGAGTGAATGGGTTAACTTACCCGAATGTAGATGAAGGTTGGCTTGAGAGGTACGAAAGCCTGATAGACGATTGTCGGTTGTGTCCTGTTAACACACGAGCATGACTATGGTTGGCTAAAGCCTAATCGTGAATTAGTCAAGATCATTACCAAGAGGCTTGGCCATCTGGCAAGCCAGGTATAATGAGAAATCTAACCGGTTGGGTATGAACCCGCGTAATGAGCATGGCCATTGCTGAGGCTTCTTTATAAGTAAGCACAGATATTTTGCTAAAACTTATTGAAAGCAGGCATGACTATTGTGAAACGTGATGATAAGCTAGGTAGAAATATAAGGTCATTTTTTAAAAATGACTAATAGGCGAATATGTGCTTAATTGAATATGTAATTTTATACGTTAGTGCTATACTGCGTTTGATGGGGTCGTATGTGCTCCGGAATATTTTTCGCAACCGGTAGGGCATTATTAAATGAGACCGGAAGGGCGACGTGAGTATTTTGATTTTGGATAATGATATAAATATATATCGGACTTGATTATTGACGTCTATCTTGGTTTTAGTTAGCGACGTATGTTTTAGTTTTGTGAAAGATGTGCGTTTTTGTTCTGTTGAAATGATCACCAAATATGATTTGGGCTGATCTTTCATTTAAAAATGACGCGACTTATGATTTCCTGGATATGTTTGGCGACATGTTTTGTCTCTTATAATAAGAATTGATTTTTATTGATATGAATTATCATTTGTTTCGTTGACTTTCGTCCAGAATAATCAAGACGAGTATTACATCGAGTGGTTTTTGCGTTCGAGCACGTAAGACCATCTAATCGAAAGGAAGCCGTCTTACCATAAGAGAAACAGAGGCAAGTAAGAGAGGATGAGCACCGGGATGACGCTCCCTTAAGGTGGGTGGAATGTAACAACCCGAGTTGCACGACGCGTATGACGATCACGAATTCGACGTCATAATCATTATTTTATAAATTCGTGAGAGCGAACGTTGACATTTAAAATTTTATAATTATTTTCGTATTTTAGTACGAACGGAAATTTGAAATATTTATTTTTGACGTTTCGCGAGTCAACGTTTGACCGCGCGTTCGTTAACCGTTTTGAGCATCGTAAAATCTACGACGCGTCTCGTTATTATTATCATTGTCGTAAATTATAATTTTTATGAACCTTGTCGTCTTTGTTCCTTGACTTTGGCCAAAGCTCGCGTTTAATGTGTACACTTTATTTAAATTATGTCAAGTATCACTTTTATTAAAATGTTTATATAAGAAAATGTAAGAAATTAATTTGCAAAAAAATAAATAAATATAAAAACATGCATGCCTACACTTATAGCCGGCGGCTATAGTGTACACACACACTCCAACTTTTATTTTTCCTAGTTAGAAATCATCATTTGCTTGATACTTCCAAGTTTGTATAAATCTTTCACCTCACAAGTAAACCCATAGCTCATAGTTTAAAAATTTTGTTTTCTTTCTCCCTTTTTGTTCTCTCTAACCGGCCATAAACACAAACACATATACAAATTTTATTTTCAAGTTTTGATCAATGGTATCTATTCAAACATCATTTAAAAGTAGTTTGGTATCAACCGCAAGAATTCAGTTTTAACTTGTTTTCTTCTCCTTCTTCTTCCTTGTGTCCGAACGAGTACTCCAATCACCAACCAACACACTTTGTGTTCTATATTTTTCTAGCTATCGTCTTGTTTTGACAGCCCTCTTCATCGTCACGCGCCTTATAATCTAGTCAAAGTGGATCGAGAGTTAGATAAGTTGCTATAGCATGCTAAGTATGTAGGTCTTCGAATGATTGTTGCGCCTGGCTCTTATTGGTACTACAATAATCATGAAACGGTTGCGCTCGGTCGCATATGTGCAATAGATGTTTTCAAGAACTTGTGGAGAGAGGAGGAGAAGTACAGTGTGAGTCCACTAAACATAAAATTTCACCACCACCCACCACCAATATTAAATAGTTGAGAGCATAGTTCGCGCGCTGCGAGGTACAATCGCGGTCGCTCACCGGTGTTGGTGATCATGAGCGACTAGAATCCAGGGTCCAGTCTAGATAACACCACTCAATAGGAGAGATGCGATACCAACATAAAGGGAGCCATTTTGGCTGTTTGTCGTGAACGTTCGGGGTACTGAGTTAACTACAGCTTTGTCTTCCGGATCTTGATTGCTGCTCGTTCTGAGCACTTGGTTTGGTGTCAGGATCTGCGCTTTGGTCGGTTCCGCAGTCACGGCCCCCAAGCGAATCCAAGGAGACAAGTGTGACTATTTATCGAGTCCGATCTTGCTTGTTATACGCATTCGTTATAGCGCTCCTTCTCTCTTACTGTTTGTTTTGCTCTCCGCTGTTTCAGCTTTCTTGGATGATATATTCGTTGTGCGCGCATCCCCGCTCGACAACCTCCGACCAAGATTTAAGCCACATCCTACGTTAGTTCGCATGTTATAAAATGTATACCTCGCGCACGCGCTCGTTAAGTTAAACTCCCCTATAGCGCATATTAGATATGCGTAAGTGAGATTTTGGGGTTTCTAAATGAGTTTGGCGCGGATTTATCAAAAGTGTACTTTGTGCAGAAATTTGCGCCAGGGTACTATGAGGTCGAGATTTTGGGAAATTTGATTTTGGATAGAAAAATATGATAAAGATTTTTTAGACGATCGTTTTGACATAAAGTGGAGCTTCTAACTCCTAATAACGAAGAAGTTAGAGCTTAAACGAGATATATATTTTTGGTGTAAAAATTCAGCACATTGGGTTAAATACTAGTTGCTGTCAGGAAATTCAACGCTCGTTTTGAGCACTTTTGAGTCCGTTTCGGCCTTCCGGCGAAACACGAAAGTTGCTCAGAATGATGTTTTACTTTGCCGCGAGGCTTGCTAGTTTTAAAATCGAGTAATAACGGGTCAAATCACCCCCCCCCCCCCCACCCACCAAAAGGTCCAAGTTGGTGTTTATTAAAAGAGTCAACGTTCCTGCAGAAACTTGCACCCAGGCGTCATTTTGTCATTTTTACTGTCGAGTTTCACCCCCCTCGGTCTCGGTAAAACTATACATATCCAAATTATCCGGAATGTCGTTTTACATAAAATCTCTTTTTAATCCGATTCGCGAAAATGTAATATAATCAGTCGTTTGGAGCGGGTCAGATTTAGTAACATATATATATGTAAAATGTGTATAAAAAGTCAAGTCAAACAAAGTCTAGCGTTGACTTTTGAAAGTCAACGGGTTAATACTAAACTTGACAGGTATAATAAAAGTAATTAAACGCTATTAATGTTACGAGCATGGTTCTAAAAGGCGCGCAAAGGCCTCGCAAAGGCCACGCAAAGGCGCGAGGCGTGACCTTCACGCCACGCAATAGACCAAGGCTTGGGCTTAAGGCTTGACGTGAGATGAGGAGTGAAAAAACGTGATAAGACGCGATAAAACGTGATGCGTGGAGGCTTTTTTGAATTCAATTTCGATAAAAATCGTATTTTTATATAGAAATGAAAAAGATTACATGCAAAGATAGTTTCTTGACTTTATTCCTTATGTATGACACTTTTTGTAAACTCAATATATTTGTAATATGATATAAATATATAAATTTATAAATATTTTTATATTTTGTGCCGCCTTAAGTCACGCCTTAAAAACGCCATGACTCGTCATGGCTCGCAAAGGCGTGAGGCTTGACCATGCCGCCACGCCACGCCTCACGCTATTTATAACCTTGGTTACGAGTATAATATTTTAGATTTAGCGATTGTTATGAACGAAGTAAATTCTAAAAATAGAAACTTTTGTAATAATCGGAATATAAAACCGATATGAGTAATTAATAACCACATTGAATATTGAAGGCTCGACGAGATAAATCAATATTATTATAAATATAATTAGAAGACGAGACTTACTAAAAATGGTAACTTTTAGAAAAATAGTAACTTCCTAAAAATAGAAAATTTCCTAAAATAGAAAGTTCTCGATTTAAGCGATGTATAATATAAATGAAAGAATTTTCGTAACTTAATTAAATGGAGTTTAGGATTTAGGACGCGCAAGTGGATTTCTCATCACATGTATGAATATATATATATATATATATATATATATATATATATATATATATATATATATATATATATATATATATATATATATGATTTTGTTGATACGATGTACGCATCGTTGACCATACTTTTCGGTATAGTAATCGAGCGACATAAATTATAGGTCGTGATCGTGTTCGTTGATTTTCCGTGGATTGTTTCGATTATTTGATCTTCGGCTTCGACCAAGGTGAGTTCATAGCCTCGCTTTTTAAGTGTTTTAAATGTTTTTAAACCCGCGAGGGGGATACTTGCTTGTTTTGAAAATGAGAACGCAATGTGTTTTGATACTAAATATGATTCCATGCACTATTGAGTATATGCCTTTTACTGTGTGACCGTTAATTGCCTTGTTGATGGTGAACGCTAATGCATTAAATAGATCTATTGGGTTTGACAACCCTGTCCGGGGTATGAATCCGAAGGTGAGCACCCTGTAACGGACATTTTGTAGTTAGTAATGAGAGAAGAGGCATACTTCTCGGACATTATTTCGTCCTACGGGATGAATGTGTTAAGTGTCGGTACACGGGCTCTATTTCCCCACATAACTCCCCCCCCACCACATATCCCCCCCCCTCCAATTTCTCCCCCACCCATCTTATCCCCCCACCCAAGAATAAAACACGTGGGGCGGGGGGCCACCACCAACCCCCCCCCCTACACCTAAACACCTCCACTCACCTCCCACCCCCCCCACTCCCCCCCCCTCACAATAACCCTCTTCGACACAGAAATAGCAGGAAAAGTGTATTTACTGTAACAAAATTTATGTTTACGGTATCATATTGCATATCCACTATATGATTTGTGTAATTGGTTTGCCCTAAACTGATGACACTAAGTTCATGATTGTCGATGATGAGGCAAATGTCATTAATTGAGATTACAAATTTCTCCAATGTCCTCAGAGGCTCTTGGGTACGTTAAGATCCAGTCGCAAAATATGTACTTTTGAAATTATTTTAAAAATTATGGTTGCTAAATAGTGATTCTGTCGAACACCTATGGTAGAAAAGAAGTAATCAGTGCTGAAGATCTCACAGGTACACATATAGAATCACCACTAACTAGAGCGGTTTTTTCCGGCCTTTGTTGATTCTTAAAGCCTCCTTTCTTGAAATTTTGTCTGTGTCCGGCATCTTGCTGCTTCCATGGTGGAAATGTCTTCTTCCGTTCCTGGTTGCCAGCTACCACTTCTCCTCTAAGGAAGGTTGTGGTTATCTTCCACATTTCATCTACGAATTTTGGGATCTTGTCGTGCAAACGCTTAATCAGCTCAGGGTTCATTATTCCATACATGAATCCTGAGATTCTCATGACTTTTGGTGCCCCTTTAACATCCCTACTCTCAATCTTGAACCTTCGTACAAAATCTTCCGTGGACTCCCCTTCCCTCTGCTTTATGTGATGGATTTCGACGGGGTCTTTGATGCACTTCTTTTGCTGCAGGTAATTTGTCAAGAATGCTTCTTTCAAGCCGTCATAACTATCTATAGACTCTGGAAGGAGATCATCAAACCAGACCCTTACATTTCCAGTGAGTGTAGAATTGAACATGTGACACCACGTTGGCATCGCCCACCGTTCTACTTTGGCAGCTGCCTGAAAAATCTTAAGATGATCTTCCGGATCTTCACTTCCGTCATACGTTTTGACATGACTAGGCATACGGATCCTTTTAGGTAGATTGAAATAGCTGATGCGAGGCGTGAACGGATCAGTCTCCTCGCATACCAATGGTTGGGATAGGTCCTCATCCTCCATACTTGTCCTTTGCTTTTTAGATTTGGATTTCCAATGTCCTCCTGCACTGTCCTCGCTTTCTGACATCCTTCCTTCCTTACGTAAGTATGCTTTTCTGTCATGATGTCTCTTAGGAGCGGGCTCCGTTCCTCGGGAGCGGGAACTCTGATAATAGCTTTCGGTGTCTCCGTGGCTGCTGTGATGTGACCGATGCCTTAAACTATCAGAGTATGCGGACATACCCTTTTCTTTATCACCCAACTTGTGGAATACACCCTTTTCTAACCTTCTGAACACCGTCTCTCTTTCCGGATATTTTCTTCTAGGTTATCTGGATCGGTTGTGTCTTGGTTCAGGGCTTCTGGACATGCTGCGGGCATCTTTTGGTCCAAGTCTTTTCCCGACGTCTCTTCTTCTGCTTGATGCCCCCGTCTCAGAGTACTGTGAGGTCTCCTCAAAGTTGAGACAAGCTTTTACTACCTTCAGCTTCTCTTGTTGCACTTTTTCTTGGTGCATCTTTTCAGCGAGGATTGGCAGCAACTGATTGTAGTTTTTATCACAAAATTCCCTAAGAGCTGCATCGGATGCGGGCTCATTTGGATTTTCTTGTGATTTCTCTTTTCCTCTTCCCATCGTGTTCCGCACGGCAGACGTGTTTGTAGTAGGAGAAGGACCAGAACACGTGCTCATGGTGAGTATTTTAGGGAATGTAGTTGCGTTCGAGTCCCATGGATGGCGCCAACTTGTTAGTACAATTTGTGTTATGGGTTTGAAATGAGTCTGGATCACTTGTTGGGCCGAGCCAGCAAGTTGTAGGTGGGTTAGATCTTGTACTAAATCAAGTGATTTGGATGGTTTCCTGCACACATAAAGATAAACCGTTAGTCTTACCGTGGGGATGGACCCCACGATTTGACTCCGGCGTGAGAGTAAGAGACCATGTTGTCAGATATATGTATGTTAGAGTGAGAGAATAATGTGTACCTCTTTGAAATGTATGATGACTCCTATTTATAGGTGAGTAGTACCAGGGTTTCCTAGTATTTCGCGCATAATCTGTTAGTGGCCAGAGTGGGACCCTTGTCAGGCAAGGATCCGTGATAATCGTGATTGCTGCAGCGAACTAACTTCCGCGGACATTAGTTAGTCCGCTGAGTAGCCTTGCGGAAGCGGCCTAAGGATAGTCCGCATCCATCTTAACGCCTCCGGACCGGTGCCAGTGTAGTACTTGGGCTTAATTCCAGTCTATTATGCTTATTTCTTATTTAGTTGGGCCAAAGCCTTATCTTAATAGTTTGGGCTTGGCCCAAAGTCATGTTAGACTTCCTATACGTCATCATCAAGCACTATAAGCTTGTTGAGTTGTAGCTTTATAGATTTGTGTTGGGTGATCAAAAACTCATTTTGAAGTTGATCTTCTTGGCTTATTCCAGAATTTTTTTTTCTCATGCTCATTTTTTTCCAAAGATAATAATTTTACCATATATATTTCCCATGTAGGTTTACCTGATGCATGGTAAGTTAACATACATAAGTATCATTCACTGTATGTATCAGTGAATGTTTTTTGCCAATCTATTTAGATGCCTTATCTCCTTACTAGTTCCATGCATATGTTCTCTTGTAAACAGCAAATCGCTAGTTACATGTAAAAATACACCCAATAGCCTTTGTCCCTACTAAAGTTTCTTATCTTATTTACATCATGTAACATTTTCGTATATGACTTGATCGTCGGAGTATATTACAGGAAGAAAGTCCCGTATACATTCTAACGATAAATCTTGTTTCTTGAGTAGGTTTCCCGTACTCAAGACCCGTTGTTTGAACCTGGGAACCAACATATCATCAATTTACATTCAATCTATTTTAGATATTAAGAAAATCTATTAGTCATGATACAATGGTCAAATAGGAAACAAAAAACACAATATGTTACCCACAGACTTCACAAAGAAAATCAATCTATGATTTATATAAATTGATCAGTATCTCTTAGATCGTTTAAATGATAGTGTGTGTGAAATAACAATGGACATATGGCCAGTTTCGGTTAAAATATGAACTATAAATTATGTTTTGAATACTGAAATTAGATAGAATGTGGTTGATGTTGTATTTTGAAAATAAAACAAAACGAAAAAGTGAAAACCATGAAAATTTGGGTGATATGGGATACTTTTAGCCATGACCGTAAGTTGTGGCTAACCATGAAAAAGTCATGGATCGTCGTGCTAAAAGTCTAAACAAAGATATTTAGCCATAACTATGACACGCCTTTAACGACGATATATTTAGCCATGAATGTTGGATTCCAACAGTGCATCATCTCACTAAGTCCAATAAATAAGCCCAAGTGAGGTTTTATTCTAAAACCAATTGGTGATAGAAGGAGTGGCTCACCAAGCTTATTTATTAACTTTGAGACTATAGTTTTACTGATGTCATGGAATCGTAGAGGGGGGAGGGGTGAATACGTTTCCTTTATAAACATAAGACTTTTGTATCAAATAACCAATCAAGTTTATACTACAACAACTATGCTAAATAACATCAAACAAAGCATATCACCATAATACAATATATAACATAATCATAGATGCAATGCAAACATAAACATAAAGCGATAAAGGCAAATATAAATGTAAAGCGATAAGTAAAAGAAAGTGCAAACCGGACATGATGATTTATAATGGTTCGGCTACGAAGCTCCTCTTCGCCTTACTCCACTCCCCGAGTACCCAACTCGAGAGTTACTTTACTAGATCAACAAGCTCCTTTAAGGCGGAGAAAACCATACAACGTCGCTTACACATTATCCAGTACTAAGCTAAATATCGAGTCCTACTTCGAGGTAGAACCAACCTAACGTCGCTTACACTTTATCCGATACTAAGCTAAATACTAAGTCCTTCTTCGGGTACAACCAAACCTGTTATGTTTTATGGCCCAACATAACAAACCTTGTGTTTTATGGCCTAAACACATAAACCACCTAACATCTAGTTTGTTGTGTAATGATTGATACACAAATGTGTATAATGATGATCCAAGACATAATTGTCAATTGGATGTAAAAGCCTAATCTAAAACATCAAGATCACTAAGCATGTTGTGATGGATCTTCATATATGTAGGTATGTGGTGGATGATGATGGCAAGATCTCTAAGCTTGCTTGAATGGAGGATCATATAGAATCATGCTTGCAACAATTGAAAGTTAGAAGCATTATTATTAAGGGTTATTGGGGTTTTGATGATATGATTAATTGTGTTTTTACATTATGAGAACTTGTTTATAATGATCCTAAATGTGTGTAATAATGTGCAAGAAAGGTTGTGAAAAGCTTGGGTGAAAAACTAAGCAAATAGGTGGTATTTATAGAAAACCCAAAACTTGGCCGTCAAGGTGCTACGGATCCAGGTATGGTGGATCCGTATGCCTATTTAGGTGGATCCGTGATCCGTAGGTGTCCAAAAATATGGACAGAGTTGATTTTCAAATCTTTTCAAATCTTTTTAAATCTTTTGCTTAGATCCTTAATGTACTTATAAAATCTGATTTGATATTGTTCTAGAAGGAAAATATCTTGTAAGATTTGTTTCAAAAAATGGTTAAACAAGAATAGTTAGTTTTGTCTTTATTCCCTAATTAGTTTGTCTTATTATCTAATATGGCTAGACATGTTTTGATTTTCCAAGATTGTTTTCTAATATGGAAGATATTGTCTAGTTAAGTTAGTGATTAATTTTGTCCTATTATCTAATATGATTAATCACATAGTTTGTTAAATGGGTTGATCATAATGCAACTTAACAAACATATTCATACCTTTTGTTGAAGCATAAGTAGACTCGAAATGTCGAGAGGTGTTGATGAATGTATTCATTGATGAGTTGTGATCACGCGTAACTTGCTCATTTTACGTTATGTATTACAAGTTACTTGTTTGTCATTATTAAAACCAAAGGACTTGTTTAGTTTAAATATCGTAAAATTTGCACTAACAATTTCCCCTTTTTTGATGATGACAAATATGTAAACTTGTAACATAGTAAAATTTAAAAGTTACTCTTTTATAATTTCTTCTCCCTCTTTTGTCGAAACAAAAAGGTGTATGCTCTAATCTGTTGATCCTTTTCCGTTAACACTCTTCTATCCCTAAAAGGGCGTGTCCTTAGAGTTAAACTTTGTTTCTACCCAGAAAGGCGAGCTTGCATCATCCCTAGTGAAGTTATACTTCAATCTTCATCTTCTAAGCAACTTTGAGCTATCTACATTTATGCCCTCGAGCTCCCCCTAGCTCCTTGCACTCCTATGATTATTGACCTTGGTTGCTAATGAATCCGTGGATCAAATTTCTTACAAAGACTTAACCTACATCAAGGGTTAGTTTTGTGCAACATAATATATATATATATCATGAAGCAATAGGAGAAATATATGATAAATGTAGTTCATCAATGTTCATCAATACTTGTTTAATGAGCAATCCTAATGAAATACAAAGTTCATCAATGTAGACTAACATTAGGCATATTTAGAAAGAGCCATTTAATCAAGTTAGAGAATGAATATGAGATTATCACTAGTGGTGCTCAATTCAGGCTAAACATGACCATTTTTATAGGTTATACAATGAACCCAACTTTCTTCCCGGAAGCAATTCAACCGTTAGGTTAAATTGAATTTCTAGTGCAATAGATTCTCTAGTAGTCATTCTTATTTTAGAATAAAATAGAATTCCCACATTTTCCTAATAAAGTGTAGCAAAGATGAAATTTGAATTATCTACTAATACTTGGCCTAATATGACTCAACTAATATGTTTCAATTCTGGTTCTCATAATCCTAATCATGACGTGTACAATCCTAGGGTTAAATAAGAGAGCAAGCAAGATGTCATGAGTTTAAACAAAATTGAGTCTTCTAGGACTTAGGAGTATACTTAAATCTGGAATGTGCTACATTAAAGCGTTCTAAGAATGCACCTTTGCATATCTCTTTAAAAGTATTCTTATTAAGGTTATTTACCTCAATAGATATTATGAATTTTCAATTATAGAAATTATGATGTACTAAAGGTTAGTTACATGTTTGTTAGACCTTAGACAAGTATAAAATGACAAATGGAATATATTCAAATTTGATGATCACAGATGGATCTACCTAAATCAAAGACAGATCTCCATATGGAGGATCCGTAGGTCGCAAAGTTGTCAGAAAACAAACACAACACGATTTCTTGTTATTTGGGCGATGGTGTTAACTTTTTAGTAATGGAAGAAGCTTATATATGTTATAAGGGTTCTTGGTTTGAAATTTCGGATTCGACGTCTAAGTTTTGAGCATAACGTGGAAGTTGTCGTAAATTTCCTGATGGAATTTCAACGATGTCAATCCTACTAGGAGTGTGTTAGCATTTAGCATATTTTTGACCATTGCTAATAACACAAGCATTATGAACATTTAGACGTAACAAAGCATCATCAATACATGTGTGAATTGCAATTCGATGATTATTCTTTTCGTCTTATGATCGATTTTGTAATTTCATGTAACAACTAAAAATAGTTAAACGTGTAGACTCTGAAAATATCTATGGTCATTTTATTGATATTTCCGTTATCTAGATAAATTCTAATCTCGACTCTATGTTCATATTTCGAACATTTGTAATTGGATAGAATAATGAAATTAATTATCGTTTGAATAATAATCATCTTTATATTCGAAGTCCACTTATGATCACTTATAGAAAGAAAGCAAAATAATGGTTTATAGAATATGTTCCATAATTCCTAATCCTAATCATAGATAATTGAATTGTTCTCGTTTTAGATACTTAGTTAAAAATAATGTTATGCTTATTTGGTATAGAGAGAAAAGGTTATAACAAAAAATGGATTTGAGTCTTGATTCGTGCTTTTGAATTGTATGAGCAAAGTTACATATATGTGCATTTGCTCGTGTTTGGTTTTTCCGAAATGATAACTTTACCAAATGCATTGCAAGGTATATTACTTGAATATCTCAGACGAAACATCCAAGTCGTCAAATCCTACTTTGACGTGCATTTTAAACATGTTATTATTAATAATAGGAACACACATATTGGACATGTAGACTCAATATAACATCATTATCACAAGTGTGAGTTATGGACCAATGTATATTCTTTTCGTCTTTGAAAGGGATGGCATTATTTTCATATCAACCGAATGTGATTGAGTATGTAAATTCGAGATAATATCTTTTGTTATGGTTTTGATATAATCTTGAAGCTAGACAAATAATGAATCTGATTTCATATCCAAACTCAAAAGAACTTGGCAATTAGATTCGAAAGATAATATCAATCATAATTTTGAATAATGAATCGATATATCCGAAATCTTTCTTGACCCTCACTAACACTCTTTTAAAAAAAGAAATAAATATTTTCCTAATGTGTTTTATTACGACTAAGACTAGTCTTAAGTGTGAGATCATTTAAAATGATGAGTTTACTTGTTTCTTTAGTATTGTCGTATATTTTATATGTGAGAAAAACTTATTTGTTATTGTGCACAATATGCTTAGATTTTGACTTCTAAAGAGTACACAAAATTATCTTAGTCATTTTTAAGCATTACGAATCTTTTTTGAAACTACTACATGTTTATATAATATTTTCAAGCTTTTGACTAGAGTGAATATTTTCATCTCAAGTTAATGTGTATGTGAAAATTTATTCGAAGATAAAACTTCAAAATAAAAGTGTTTTCTTACCAAGAAAGTTAATCTTTCAAATTTAGGATTACAAGAAATTATATGTTCATTTTAATCCAAATATATATTAGTTTTGATTGTGAATTAGACTAATGCAAGTACAAACTAAGTTCAAAACACATTTTCCTTTTCTTACATATTAATGTATTATTATGATTTTTTTCTCTTGTTTAGACAACCTATGTTTAAGCAAGATAATAGAATGACACGACTTTGGAAGAACCTAATGGGAATGGGTAAAATGAGTAACCACATGAAACCAAATTATGTGCCAACATCGTCAATCAAGTAGGTACCAATTGTTGGTATGATTTTGTGGTTTTATAGCATTTTCCACAAAATCATCCTAAAACCATATTGTAAATGTATTCAAACAAAAGTGGCCACCAAATTCTTATCTTTTCCAATTATTATCACCTTTTCCACAACATAAGCAACCCCAAATGTAGTTTTATATATCCTAATTTAAAGAAGGAAAAACAAACAAATCGCATCCCCTTTACCAAACAGCCAACAGTCAAAGCAATCGAAAAATATAATTAAAGAATTTACAAAAAATCATAATAACAAAACATAAACAAATAAACCAGATCCCTTTTCAAAGCAAACCCCAAAATTATATCATCTGATTAGAATGCAAACCTGTAAAACGGATCTTCAATTGTTGTTTGAGATCTACAAATTATATGTTCACGTTCACTCCCACCAATCACACTTTGTTAATAGCTTTGTGAAATTTTCTTAAACGGGTAGGATTATTGGTTTGAGGTGAAGAGGCAAAAGGAAAAAATAAAATGCAATTGAATCAGAAAAAGAAAAGCGGTGTTTGTTTTGATAAAGTAATAAACGGGTGTTGTTTTCACATAGGGATAAGCACGGTACCGGTCCCGTACCGAATTAGTGGTACCGATTTTTTCCCGAGCATAAATTAGTGGTACCGGTACTGTACCGAACGGGATTCGGGTACCGGTACCGGTACCGGAAAATCAATGGTTTTTCCCTTTTTTCGGTAATTTCCCGATTTGGTACCGGTCCCGTACCGAACTAGTGGTCCTGATTTTTTTTTTACTCGAATCATGGTACCGGTCCCGTACCGTATACCGGGATTCGGTACCGTTTCGGTACGGAACCGGTACGGTTCCGGTTCGGTACCGGGATTCGGGTCTATATGCTCATCCCTATTTTCACATAAGATTTGATTATTTATTTAGTACTAAACTTATTTCTTACAATATTTTAATAAGAGTCCAATATTTTTACAACACATATCATAGATCTATGATTTACACAAACTTCTATAAATATATTAAGCTTTTAATGATTAGTTACATATTTTATTAACGAGACATCTATGTAAACCGATATCGCATGGAAATATAACGACGTCGTCGTATCAGATGAAACACAAAACTCGAAACAGGAACATCAATTTCGATAAAACAGATGAAGGAATATTAAATATAAAGGATATAACCTTAATATCAAAAATCACCTTAACCTCAACGAAATCAAATATCAATTTTTTATCAAAAGATAAAGCTGTTGCAACCCGAGAAAAAGCCCAAACCAATAACTATTTAGCACAAACACATCCACCGAGGCCCAAACCCTAACAAGACATAATGGTTGGTTTTGTGTTAGATTATGTTCAAATCGCGGTTAGTAAGTATACCAAATACTACCAATCGAAAATAAACATTACTTACAGAACATAGTTTAGCAAATTACATAATTATTACTATTCATCGTTAAGATTTTTGTGCAGACACATTTTTAGTTAAACCTTGCAAAAAGAGCCCAACATGTATGAATTTATACAATGCTTCAATAAGTCACAATTTTTCCTAAAAACCCAACCCTGTGCAACGCACGGGTGCTAACGCCCAGTGTAATAAATGAAGGAATAGAGTAATTCATAAGAATAATAATCGTGTTTCGTTGTTATGATAAGATGTGATCTAATCGATAATTTAGCCTTTAATGACATAACTTTTATTATGTTTGGTGAGTAGTTAATAAATGACTCGTATGTAATTATGATTATGTTCGAATTGTAATGGAAA
>BQNB010018212.1:0-36562 GCA_026074375.1 Tanacetum coccineum | reverse complement strand
TAGCGTGTCAGTATTTCAAGCACCCGCGTGTTTTAAATATAATATTTATTTGTTATCATATCTAAACTAAACCAAATAATAAACATTATATTTATTTAACCAATTTAAACCATCAATATATATCCGGTTTATAATTTATATATCTCGTGTTATTTTTATTAGTCAGTTGCATAAACCAAACGAACCCTTATTGTTGTTTCGGTTAAACCAAACGCACCCTTTTGTGCAATTCTGCTATCCCAAACGCACCCTAATCGTCAAACTGCTAACCCAAACACTCCTTCATGGAGTTTCTGCACACCCAAACGCTCCCTAACTGTCGTTAACCTTAAAAACAAACACCCTTAAACTGACCAACAGCAACCAAACGCACCCTTAGTATGTTTTTCTTATACCAAGCACACCCTTGTAGTGCTTAACAGTCAAACCAAACACGCCATTAGTATTTTCTGCCCAACCAAACACACCCTATAGGCTGTCTAACAGCCAAACGCACCCTTGCGCGATTTCTGCCAAAACCAAACGCCCCTGTTTGGTTAATCTGCAAAACTAAACACTCCCTTATGGCATTCTTACTAAACCAAACGCACCCCTTGTTGTGAAAACTAACCAAACGCACCCTATTTGGTTTACACAGCCAAACCAAACACACCCGTGGTGCTAGAATGAAAACCAAACGCGTCATTTCGGCTGTCCCGAAACCAAAACGCACCCTGCATAGTGTTGTCCACAACCAAACGCACCCGTGGTGCAACCTAAACCCAACGCACCCTTTTTGGGTGTTCTTACGAGGACCAGTCGCACCCCTTTTGGGTGCAAGAAGACCAAACGCACCCTATTTGGGTGGCTGTCACAGCCAAACGCACCCTAATCGGTGAACCACCAAATCAACGCACCATTTTCGATGCAAAACACAAAGCAAACGCAGCCTAGCTGCGGTGCACAGTAAACCGACGCACCCTCGGTGGTGGTCGGTGGTGGCTGTCATGATGATGATGGTGGCATGATGATGATGATGCGAGTATGATGATGATGATGGTGATATGATGATGATGATGCGAGTATGATGATGATGATGCGATGGTGGCAGTGGTGGTGACGCGGCTGAGACAGCCGGAGGGGGGGGGGAGGCGCGTGGAGGCGAGTGTTGTTGAGGATCGGGTAGATCGGGCTATGAGGAACACATTTGGTCTTGGCCGGAAAACTCGCCGGAAAAGTTTTCCGGTAGCGGCGGCGTGGTGGTGGCCGGAATCCGACGGCGGTTGGCCGGAAAAGATGGCGGCCGGAGGTGGCTGCCGGATTTGAGAGAAAGAGAGAGAGTAATGGATGTATGTGTGTGTGTTTTTATATGAAAATGGGGTGGATATATATATATATATATATATATAACTATAAAATAAAAGTGGCAAGCCCCTCATAGTTTAGGGTGGATTTTGAAAATATAACTCCAGGGACTAACATTGAAATTTTGAGAAACTTTTATATAATATTGGTTCGAAACTCGTTTAGGCCACTTAATGGATGATTCAACGCACGAAACTTGCGCCATTGTTTTCCAAATAATTTTTTCAACAAAAATGAGTATTCATTTGATAGTATTTCATAAATATTTTTATAACATTTATAAAAATATTTGTTATTCAATTGGAAACCCGGTTATGTCTTGTCCGAAGTAAAAATAAAAATAAATTTCTAACCCGTATATTCGCGTTATCAACAAACGTTTTCGAATAAAATGATGACTAATTTATTAAATATTTTTATTTAATAAAAAGTGTTAATTAAATATAATTTAATTATTTTCTCGTTTCTAAATCTTGCGAGGGCATTTCAGTCACTTTCTGACTGTTTTCGGGTCTCGGTCAAAACTGAAAAGTTGTCAGGAATGTCGTTTTACATCAAATTGCTTTAGAGTCCGAATAATGAAAACGTGATTTAGTTGCTCGTTTTTGATAAATCAACTTAGGAATAACATATATCCCCTTTAAATATGTTCCGAAAAATTACCGGTTACGCGGTAATCGCTTTTATGTGACAATAAAATACCAAAAGTCAAAAAGGTCAAGTCAGACTCGAAAAGTCAAAGATTAAAATAGTCCTTTAAAAATTTCGAAAATTCTCGGATGTTACAATGTAGCTCATGAAAGATGGTATAGTTTTTGCACATGTAATAAATTTGATAGCTCCGATGGTTGATCCGACTGCTTGAAGTGCTTTACCATTAAGATCTAGCTACCTTAAAACACGTAAGTCAGTGGTGTCGCCTGATCTTTGTTTGAAGTTCGTTGAATTGATTGATAAACCATGTTTACAAATATTATTTCATATGGCTCTTTAAAAATAGCTCATAAGTGTTATTATTGCATCAAATATACCCTATGTTTAGTAGTTATTGAACTCCTTAACATCGTAACTTAATATTCGGCAGTTGTATTCAATTTTATTAAAATAGTTTTGCAATGTCTAAGTATTATTTCTATTGAATTCTAATTTTAATTTATAGTCTAAGTTAATTTGTTACTTATATGAAATCAAATAAGTATATCGTCTCGCGCTCCGCTGCGGGACGATGGGTGGACGTTGCTGTTGTTGATGACGGAATGAACAAATCATCACATTGCATATGTACATGTGTAGATAACATACATACATTACTTTGTTGTTGCTTATACTATTGGAATACTATATATACATTGAATTCAACCTTAAGGAACCTCAGATGAACGCAAGTGATCCGAAACACCATCAAATTCCTTTTACTTCCCCATAGTAGTTTCATCTTCTCCACTACCTGCAAAAATTGAGAGAGTAGATCGGCTTTTATCAGCTAGTTGCTATGGCATTTACGCTCCACGAATGGGTGTAGTTATACATAAAGTTCAATTTCAGTTTTGACTTAGCAATCTTTCTAAAACGTTTACCCCGGAAAACCTTTTGTGCCTAAAGATGTAACCATACATATAAAATTTGACGCGGTGTGTAATGTGTCACACCCCGCCAAGGCGGAAACGCGAAAGGCGGAAACGCGAGGCGTAACAAGATAGGCATCATCACAACACATTGGTGTCAACAATAGAGAATAACTAAAATGCAATGAAAGAGTAAACTTCTCCTAGTTCTCTTTCCATGATTTTATTCCAATTCTTTCCTTTAACTTCAGGTGTCCCTTGATTTTTCATTTGTTGCCTAGGAGTTTTTACGTGTGTTGCACAACTAGGTTCAACTTCTTTTGATTCAGACACAACTTTTTCATTAGTTGTAACAGACTTAGACGTAGACATCTCATTTGGTACACTTTACTCTTCTCGATTCAAAACTCAGAAGAAGATAGAAGGAGTGATTAGAGGATTTCCAAAGGTCTTCACTGGTTATTTGATTGACAGTGAATGCTCAGTGGATTTGTCTTGAGTCACTAATTTCAGGCTTTTGAGGTCCCTTTTTACCATAAACATACAAAGAATCATCAATTTCCTCTTGTGGTTTAGGAGTATAGTCTTTAGTTAATGGATGTGGAACATGTTTGAAATTATCAGTCTTTGAAAATCTACTGTATAAAGGTTTGTTAAGAAAATCTTCTTCTGTACACTTAAACACAGTACGATTCATTTCTTCCTCATAGCTTAAAACCTCATTGTTTGATTGTATTTCATATCCTAAGCCAATTTTACTATTTGAAGTCTTACCTGAATCAACTAATTTCCAAAGGTTTTTAGAAGAGTTTTTCCATGAATTTACTGTTTTCTGCAATTGTTCCTTTTCTTTTACAGCTTTCATTCCTATTCTCCTATATTTTTTAAGCTTTTCATCTTTTGCATATATTTCATTTGCCTAAAATGTAAGCTGTTCATTTAGAGATAATTGCTGCTTTTGAAAAGTAACAACTTGAGCTTCTAATTTCTTAACAGCTAGAGTATAGGCAAGTATTTTTGCTTCTTGTTCACCTAACTGATTCGTTTGTTCATCACACAGTGTTTTAAGCTTATTATATGAATCAATGCAAGTTTTAGAACATAATGATACCTCATTATTTGAGCTGATTGCCATGAGTGCATGATTTGTCTCTTCTTCCTCTACTGTATGTTCTCCCCAATTGATAACACCATCATCCATAGTCAGCAAACAGTTCTGATTCTGCTCTTTCTTTCTAGTTCCTTGATCTTGATAAAAAGAGTCTCTCTTCTTTCCATCATTTGTCCCCTTGGATGGGCATTCTCTAGCAAAATGACTAGTGTTGAAACATTTGAAACATTCAAGCTTCTTTTTGTCAAAACTAACAGGTTTGTTTCCATCAATCCGGACTCTCCTTCCAGTCTTTTTGTAGAACTTCTTCATTCGAATAGCAATCATTGCTATCTGCCAGTTTATGTCCATCTCTTCAATGTTTATATCATCAATTTGTTCTAGGTCTTCATGAAGCAAGTCTAAATCTTCAGATTGTTTGGAAAAGAGTGAATAAATAACTTCATCAGCAAAACCAGCAGGAACTTCTCTTTCTTGAATATTGTTTGAAGAAGTAGGAGTATTAGTACTGTAGGCACCAGTATGACCAGACTTAACCTTGTTAGTAGTGCTGCTCTTGCTGTGTGAAACAAAAGCAACGTCTTGAGCACTTGTAGATGATTTTGAGGTACTTGTGAGTTCTTGCTCAAAAACCCTAAGGTTATTATACAAATCATTAATGGACAAAGTGTCAACATCTGGTTTGGTTCTCATTGTCATTGCTAGATTTGACCAAGCTGGGGGTAAAGATCTGAGAAACTGGTGATTTGCATCCTCAGTTGATACTTCAGCACCATGGGCTTTCAACTATGAGAGTAGTTGTTGGAACCTGTCATTATCCCTCTTTCAATACCTTCTGACTTTGATATAGTTTAAATGCTTCAAGTAGGTTTGCTTTACAAACAGCTTTTGCTGCATCTTCTTTTGAAGTTTTCTTTACCACCAAACCGTAGTCCTTATGGCTTCCCAAAAATTTCTTTTGCATCGTCCATTACCATGAAATTCTTCTCTGAGTTCCTTTGGGGAAATGGCCATAAGTAGATGGTTTAGCCTTCCTTTCCTATCAACAACTTGAATTTCTACAGCAGTACTGGTGGAAAGTATTCTAACAAACCATCTTTTCCAGTTGAATTCTCTTCTTTTTTAATTTTAAGTACGGATTACCTTCCAAACATCATTATCAATATATTCAAGGTAATGATCCATCTCCATAGCCCATATATCATACTCCCCCTTCTTCAGAATTGGGAGTTTGATATTTGAGATAGTGGTTGTGGTAGGAATGAGTTGTTGTTGTTGTTGTTTTGGTTTATTGGTTGCACTACCATTTTCTGATACATCTTCATGTTATGATGCTTCATCATCACTAAGATGTTGAGAGAAATCATTATTAGCAGGTTGAGACATTTTTCTAGATCTGAAAGTGATTGTTTGTGTTCTTGTGATTCTTCTTACTCAGAGTCCCTCTAGAGGCTCTGATACCACTTGTTGGTCCACAGACTTAGATCTGTTTAGCCTTTTGTAAGACAATAGCTAACTTGGATAAATCTAAATCAACTATATGAGAGACAATGACTATGAATACTATGTGCTAATGCGGAATCTTAACACAAGTACTAAGAAGAACACAATGTAAAACTTTGCTATTTGCTATTAATTTCTATTAGAATACTATTTCAATCTCATGTTAAACATTATGCCGTAGGGTTCCTTTTATACACCAAGGAAACCCTAATGGGCTTTACAAACGTGTAAAAGGATAATGCATATCCTTTCCTAAGATATCTCCTAAGATATCTCTAAGATAACTATTATAACTATTCTGTTACATAAACAGACTTAACTAGACAAGGCCAGTACTAACTATAGTACTGCCAGACTTAACTTAGTAATGGCAGACTTAACTATGTCTACCAGACTTAACTCTATAACTACCAGACTTGAGTCTGTTTACAATAATTTCTAACAATACTTAAAGATGGTGGTGAAGGTACCTGATTCCAGCTGGCTCACAAGATTCATAACCACATTCTCATACCCGACCAACAAAACTTAAAGACATCATGAAAGCTCAAGTACATGTTTCAAGACTTCCGCTACTCTGATACCGAAGTGACGAAGTGTTAAAGTTAAAGAATTTCAAGAAAGATGCAACATTAAAGCTTTCCAAGTCAACAAATCAAGAATGGTATGAGCATGTCGGTCCAGAAGTCACAAGATTACAAGATGACAAAACGAGATTATGCTTGGTTGATGATCTCACAGTGCTCAAGATCATATCTCCACTTACAAGTAAAGATAAAGGAACAAGCTCGAGCCTAAAGTCAAAGATTACTACAACATATTCACAAGGGAAAATCAAGAAATGAAGTTTACGACCTGAAGACTAAAGATGTAGCATAGTATGCTAGGTTTAAAGTTTTGTAAATTGTAGTGACCTCTCTTAGGGGGAGATTGTTAGGAACAAGAAAAGTATCGGTCACTTCCAATATATACTAGTCTTAGCCCGTAGGTTAACATATGATAAGCTTAGTAAGCTAATATGGCCCAAGGCCCATGGAAGCCTTAGTAAAGCCTATGGTCAGCATTGTATGTAGCATATATACCCTCTTCATGCCTTGGAGAGGGTGGTTAGTTATTTCATTTCTCATTTCACACACAAAATAATATTATCATCCATTCCATATTACTTTCTCTCTCTAGAAACTTTCTAACCCACTTATCTCTCTAGTTCTTGTATAATATCAAAGATTACTAGTATTCTTCACTCTTCGTCTTTCGTGAGTATAGCATCCGAGGACATGAGGGTTTTCATTGGTTTAGAGTCTTCTAATACAAATTTCTTAAGCATTTCTTTAATATATTTAGATTGATTAAAGAAGATACCGTCTTCTATTTGTTTTATTTGTAGTCCAAGGAAGAAGTTAAGTTCACCCATCATGTTCATCTCGAACTCGTCATGCATGATTTTGGCAAAGTCATCACACATGACAAGTCGAACCGAATATAATATCGTTGACATATATTTAAACGATGATGAGATTTGAACTTTTCTTCTTAGTAAAAAGTATGTTATCTATCATTCCTATTTTGTACTCATGTTTAATAAGACAAGCTTTTAATCTATCATACCAAGCTTTGGGTGCTTGTTTAAGACCATATAAAGCTTTCTTGAGTTTATAAACATGATCTGGTTTTTCGAAGTCAATGAATCCCGGAGGTTGTGCCACGTATACCTCCTCATTGATAAAACCATTCAAAAATGCACTTTTTACATCCATTTGGAATAACTTAGAGTCTAAAGCATAATTAAAAGTGATGAGGTGTCATTTTATACACTATTTCAGGGTCATTTAACCTCTTAAATCATGTAAATATGCCCAGATTATGTGCTTAATCGTTTGTTTTTAGGTTTTTAGCACTTGGATGACATTTGGAGGAAATACACGTGACTTGGGCTCATTTGAAAAAAAAACAAGACTACGGACCTACACCAAATCTCTTGAAGATTATGTATACAGAGCGTGGAGACGACGTCGCAAGCATAAAGCGACGCCGTCATGATCTATCTAGTGACGGCGTTAGAATATTGATGACGAAGTCAGGACGTAACCGACTTAAATCAGACCTAGAAGATTCTATCTTGTGACGGCGTCGCGACTACAATTGGATGCCACCACAGTGATTTCTCTATATATACAAAACTGAATTTAGGGTTTTAAGTATGTAACTTTGTATAACTTTTGGGGAGCCAAACCCTAAGTATTTTGTCAGCTTTTAGGCCGTCTTTAGGGCTTAAAACCCCTATTATAACTGACCTTAATCTATGTTTTAATCAAGTAAGATTATTTATCTTTAATCATTTAATATGTCTATGTGTTATTTAATTGATCTATGTTCTTGCTTCCTTTATAACATGTTAGGCTAAACCCTCCCTTGTATTTACTTATGATTACATGAAAGTTGGATTGTAGATCCTTTTACTGTTGCTTGTTGTGATGAATGTGCATGTTAGGCTTTAGAAAACTAGCCATAAGATATTAAATTGCCATAGACGTATACGAAAACGCGAGAAGTGTAGAAAGGATACCATCTGGTAACAGTCTTCATACTACCTTACCCCCAATATGGTTGATCCCTCTTAAGATATTTAAATTGCATTTAATGTACTCTTAGGGGCCTTGTAATAGTCTTCATACTACCTTACTTGTGTGTTGCCTTAACGGAATATTAAATAGACGACGGGTTCGTGTAATTCGTTCATGACTTAGGAAATACTTACACAGATTATCACGAGTGTGACAACGCAACAGGATTAGGAGAAGCAATCTAATGAGTAATGCATGATTAAATAAATACACTATTGATAAGTGCTTAATTACACATATCTTTTACCTCTAAAAACGAGCTTAAATGACCAAAAACAGACAAAAACTGCCAAATATATGTTTGTTTTGCATTTGTATTGTGCAGGAAGTGGATATCATCAAAAAGACAGAAAACCAAGCCAAAATGACAAAACTGGACCGAAGAGATCCATATGGACAAGTTCTAAGCATCTACTCGTTGAGACTACATTCATTAGCTTTGTGATAGTGTGAGCGTTGTTTTCCAAGTATTATAAGCTTCACAAAAGTGGGATCAAACTTAGCTTAGGTAACGTTCGATACTAGTTTCTTGAAGAGGATAAAGATAAATAAGACGCAGTATTAGCGTGACCTAATCTCCTATGCCACAACGTGAAATTTTCATCAATCGTTGCAAGACAAATTTTATCTTTTGGCTTATTTCATAATTTCATCACGTATAAGCCTTTGTTCCTAATACCTCTACCTATAACCTTACCGTCCTTAGTGATTTCACTATCGTGTTCATAGAAAGTTACTCTACATTTATTATCACATATCTGACCTACACTTAGCAAGTTAAATCTTAAGTTATCTACATGTTCTATATTATCTTGAGAGAGTCATTAGAAATTGTACCTTTGCCAATGATATTACCGCGAAGATTACTACAAAAAATGATGTTACCTCTATTTTATGACTTTTAGGTTGATAAGAGCTTTTGGTTGCCCACCATGTGTTTAGAGAATCCACTATCTTTTATCCACTCATTGGGTTCCAAGTCGACTACAAGGCATATCTATTTATATAAGACAACAACTCAAATATTTGGTCTTCAATATCTTATGGGTCCAAAGTTGTTAGTGCTAAACATCCATTGCATTTGATGCATTTGATTAAGATGTGGAAATGGATGACACATTTTCTATGGCATGTAACTTTGAGGTTAAAAGTTATTTTAAGATACGAAATAACCATAAGGTTGGTTTTGTCGACCAACATTTCTTTTTGGTTGTGGTGTCCTAGAACGTAGATAATAATTGTTTACTCTTCTAGGAGGTGGAGTTTTTGACCTAAAGTTTGGTTTAGAAAATCCAACTTCGGGTTTTAAGCTGAGATAGTTATTATCAGAATTTTAAACTTCATTACACTAGTAACGGAATTTTTAACATTGTTTTCCATTAAAAGTTTTGGTCAAGGACCCAAATGGATTTTGTAAAAGACACAGATTTTATTGACCATCTGTTGAACATTAGGCGAACCCCTTAATTTTCTTTAGGGCATCTGTGCTTTATGGGGGCCACTCAAAGTGTTTTGGGGACCGCCACCAAAGGAAGTATTATTCTGTGATTTTACAAATTGTATTTCTTTAGTCCCGCTAGATGATGCTTCAACTGAGTTAAACCCTATACCCAATTTATCTCTGGATGGTTTTTGATTACTCAACATTTCATTTAAAGAATGTGTACTCTTTTCAAATTGAGTTGGCTTAAAAGCTTCCTCCTTAAGTTTTTCATTGTCGATTTTAAGTATTTGACACTTTGTACAATCGAGATCAACTCCCTTGTTTTTCTCGAGTTTAAATAACTTTTCTTTTAACTCACTAATTTCATTTTCGAAACTTTTTCTAACGGCTTTTAATCGTTTGTTCTTTGTAATCATTTTTAAACTCATCTTGCATAGTTTATCATATTCGCTATCTAAAATAAAATCATCTATTGATGAATTTTCATCACTAAAGTAGGAGGATTCATAACATACCTTACTAGATGCTTGAGCCACGAGACATGTTTCGTCTTTGGCCTTTTCATCATCTTCCCCGCCACTATTACTCCAAGAGCCTCCGACGAATGCTTTTTGGTACTTGTCTTTTGGTGGTTTTGGGCATTCTTCAATGAGATGATTTGGATCTCCGCATCTAAAACATTTTCTATCACTTTTGTCGTTCTTGTCGTCTCGGATTTTTCGGAAATTCTTTTTGTCGTTCCTAATGTCATACGAACCTACCTCTTCTCTTTTTGAACTTCTTGATGTCCCTCTAAACCGCCATGGCGTATATCTACTTGCTTCACTTTCTGAAGTCAAACACTCCTTCATTGCTAATTCTTTCTTAGCCTTATAGAGCAAGAAAGGTTCTTTCTCCTTTAGCTTTGACTTTTTCAGAATCTTTCTTGATGATCAACTCGGGAACTTTGATGTTTCCGTATAAGTTTATCAGTGTGAGTGATGTTAAGTCTGTGCGGACTCTTCAATCACTGACCTTTTCTCTATGTAAGGCCTAAAAAACTTCCTAACATATTCTTTGCCTAGAATAACCTTCATAAAGAGCTTTTGACTAGTTAATAATAGTATTAAATCTAGGAAAAATCACTATTATAGATTCTCCTTTGTAAATGACAAATTATCATATTTGTTGTAACAAAAAAAAAATCCAAAAGGCAAAACTGTTATCTCATTGCTTAGCTATTACCTTGATGGGTGATTAACAAAGTTTTCCAAATTTCTTTTGCCGTATTACACATGAAAATTCTTTCATATTCTAGTCTGAAGCATTGTAAATAACCATTTTACCTTCGTTGTTTTTCGCAAGTCTTTTCTTAAGATCATCATTTTGTTTTTTCGCAAAGGGAGGACCTCATCTAATTTGGTTTCGGATTTGGTTTCAATGGGTCGAAAATCTACGTTAGTAATAACATGCAAAGATCCAAGGCTGGGTGGGGATTTTAACATTTGTTTTCAAATATATTTTTCCAATAGATAAACTATCGCTTTTAAAAAGTGATGGTTTTTGCATAGATTTCCCTTCTAGATATTTGTCAAAATCCATAGATCGATTTAAGCTTTAAAATACAGTATATTTTAAAAATCTTAAGTAACCTGGATCTGATACCAATTATAAAAACTAGAACCATTAATTGACGTTTTAAAAAACTTTGCTTATAAAAACACTAGATTCGAATATATGCAAGATCAACTCACAATATGAACAACCAATGTATCTAACTACTCGTAACACAATCACAATACAAACGATAGATATAAAGAGTGAGTAAAAGATAAAAGATAAGAGATAGAACAATCAAACCACAACACTGAGATTTATAGTGGTTCGGCTACGAAGCTTTTCTTCGCCCTACTACACTCCCCGAGTATTCGACTTGAGATTCACTATGTCAACAAGCTTCCTTAGGCGGAGAAAAACTGTTTACACGTCGCTTACGTTGTTTTCCGACACTAAGCTAAATGTCGAGTCCTAATCTTAGCTAGAACCAATCTACCACTTCACCAATGTATTTTAAGGACTAAAATACTAACCAACACACAATCTACACAATCGGATTTATACACTATTCGATTTTACACACAAACACAAGATCAAGAAAATAGAGGTTTGGATCTTAGAAGAAGATAAAAGAAATCACTAATCTATAACACTTCGTTTCTTGGTGAATACGAGTGTTATTCTCTTGCACTTGATAGAGGAAGGAAGGAAGAAGGTAGAAGATGAGATTAGATCACTTGAAAACAAGATTAAACTCTGTTAGTGATCAAGAAATTTAGAGAGAGAAATAAGATTTTAGAGAGAGAAAGTGATCTGAAAAATTCGTGCTAAGAGGTATGAAAATTTGCAGGGAATAGTGCAGTATTTATAGCCAGCAAATGGCAACGTCTCCTGGCGGTCCAGATATATCTGGGGGCCGTCATGCCTATCAGGGGGTCGCCCCTAGGTAGACGCTCCCGTCTTTATCTTTTAGTAGGGAAGGTTGAAACTGGTATAGAATCTTCTGTTTTGGGGAGAAAACCAGTTTCAAATTTTTTTATTAAATACAACATTTCTTTTATATTAAAAAATATTTTGTATATTTTTATTTTTGTAGAAATGTAATGGTTAAGAAAAAGATATTTTCTTGATCACTAATCATGTTTAATGATTTGTTTATTCATACCTTAAGTGATTTACGTCGAAATAGAAATTTACGATTAATAACACGTAAACGTTTATTTTTATCGTAGAAGTTTTTACATTTTTGTCATCTTCAAAACGTAGAGGAGTCGAAAAATATAAATAACGTTTTTAGGCATTATTTGTATTAACAGTGTTTATTAATTGTTGGGTATGTTTTTTGTAGTGTAGGTCGTTTTACTGTGGCTAAAAGGTCGTCTGTATCGCCAGAGAGAGAAAGCTAATGTGACAGGAAAAATGTAGGTCATCTAGGCTCCTTAAGGGGGGCGGGGGAAAAGTGGGGGGAAGAAAAGGGGTGGGGAAAGGGGAAAGGGGGGGGGGGGTTTACCGAGGAGGAAGGGGGGAACGTAAAACACAGTTTCAATTTTTTTGATTAAATAAACATTTCTTTTTATATTAAAAAATAATTTTGTCTATTTTTTTTTTTTGTAGAAATGTAATGGTTAAGAACAAGATTTTTTCTTGATCCACTAATCATGTTTAATGGATTGGTTTATTCATAACTATGTGATTACGTTCGAAATAGAATGTTTCGATTTAAAAAACGTTAAACGTTTATTTTTATCGTAGAAGTTTTTACATTTTTGTCATCTTCAAAACGTAGAGGAGTCGAAAAATATAAATAACGTTTTTAGGCATTATTTGTATTAACAGTGTTTATTAATTGTGGGGTATGTTTTTTGTAGTGTAGGTCGTTTTACTGTGGCTAAAAGGTCGTCTGTATCGCCAGAGAGAGAAAGCTAACGTGGCAGGAAAAATGTAGGTCATCTAGGCTCCTTACTAGGGGTAGCCTAATGATTTGATTAGTTGAGTTAAAAATGATTAATCTAAATAGAAATAATTATTGAATAGTTTGTAGGTTCACATTATCAAAATAAAATTCACACATTATTTAATTTTTTTTGTTAATTTTGATTTTATTATAAAAAAGGAAAATAAAAAACATAAGTTATAAAGTGATAAATCAAAAGTATAAAAATAAAAAAATATAAAGCAAAAAATCATAAAAACTGTCTTTGTTCTATTAATAAAATGAGTTAAACTGCTAAAAAGATACGGAGCATATACCATAAAGTCAAAATAGTAAAAGACAAAATATACGAACAGATACATTAAAAGAATGTCTTGTCATATCAATAAAGCGGATAATAAAAGGGGTGAGAGAGGCAGTTGGTGTGCAAACCTTATGACCCTTGTTGAAACATGTCTCATACCTCTACATTTTATCAAAGGATTTTATAATATGTGCTACAATGACATATGTTTATATGTATTTACTAGTTTCATGACCCGCCCGATGGGCAGGCTAGTTTCATAGGCTTTACATTTAAATATCTGTCATATACATAACATGGTGGTTTACGGTTAAAAAAGCAAAATCTTTTAAGAAACTAAAGTTTAAAGGTTGTTGTTGAGCCCAATGGGTGGGTTAGTTCAATGTGTTGCATTCATAAGAATTAAAATGTATATAATAGTTGAAAAAAAATTACACTCTGTAACTGAAAAATGCGTCTTTTGTAAACATCCCATATGTGATTCATGGTATGATAAGAGAATTCAAAGCCTTTTATGTATTGGTCCAAGAAAGTCAATCGACTCTCTAGTGGTCGTTTATAAATTGACTTGAGCCAAAAACATGATGCCTTTCCCTTGCCGTTTCTTCTTTACATTCAGATCACTTATGCTAAAACCCTAACTTGATACCTGGAGGACAGACTCCTCAACAAATGTTGTTACATTCCATTGACAAACCGACTCCCCCATATCCCTATTCTAGAAATCTTGATACTTCAATTCTTCTATAAAAAATTTCCTGCCAAGTCACGGATTTCACTAATCAGACATCTACATAAAGGATAGATTTATGTAAAAACCCAAAAGTTTTAGAAGCTAGATCATGAGATACTTTTCCTACTTATAACTTTCAGTACATGTCATGCTATGATATTGAGTACGTGTGTCATGAAGTTGCAAGGAACCAATATCTTATTTCTTACTGCAGTATAAAAGAAAGATATAATAGATCACTATTAACCCATTTATATGTCGACATGTCAATGTCAATTTTGGTTGTATTCTATTGTTAGCATCTCAAGCGGGTAGAATAGTTCAAAATTAGCTGTCAATGAAGCAAGGAAAATGCTACTTCAATTGATCCTTACCCAACATGTTCTAGCCCGTGACCGCCCTATTTATTTTGCAGTTTTATACTTTCTGTATAGATGCAACATTGCTAATAAAAACAAATCTAACGTGAAACATGAGAATTAAGTAACATACCTGCAATTCTATCTGGAATGTAATTGGGCGCAACCCATGTATGCATGTTTTTACCCGAGTATCCAAACACCCACAATTTGTCAGTTTTATGCACAACATATGATAAGTAGAACATGTCCATTGTTGATGACTCCAAGTTTCATATATGAATAAATTTAAAAAATATTATATTGCTTAATTTATTTTATTCTTCTTATTTCTATTCTCGTGAACAAATTTATAGAAGTTGACAGCTATTGGGACAAGGGATATGCTTTGATGTAAGGAATAATTTTTTTGTTAGAGGAACTATGTATTTTTTGAAACTACCGTCAAAGAAAGTTGAATTACCGTACATATGCTTTTTGAAACTAACGTATGATACTTTTAAACTCACCTCTTCTTTATATAATTCTTTAAATTTTCCTGTTAAGTGGTCAATCAACTGAATATAGTGTTTCCACACCATTTTTTTCATTTTCTTTCTTCTCAATGGGCATTGTTTGTTGAGGATGTTCATATCTCACTTGCTACAGAACCAAGATAATAACTCTTTGTTTCAGTTAGTCAATCATAAAAATACTAAAATGAAGATCAATAATCTAAAAAATAATTATCAAAATAAATAACCTTTGTGGGCTCACACACATTTTCCTTAGGGGCTGTTTGATTAGGGTATATTGGAGGAAATTCAAGGAATTTTCATTTTAAATCTCTTACAATATTGTGTTTGGTTGAGATAATGGAGATATTAAAAATTCCATAAATTGCTAACAGTGGGTATATTAAAATTCTCCCTCTATGAAGAGCATTTTATTTTCCAACTATCAAGTTGCAATATTAGGTCCCAACAAACAATAAACACTAAATACTTTCAAAATTAGGTCACATATTGACCAATATTGCGTCCCCTAAATATGACACAATGCAAATTTGATCCCACCGTACAATAACCAAAAACATGTCAACATACTTCCAAAATATTTTGGGTCCCACAATATATCTTTAATGAATCAAAATTACGCCAACCAAACAAGCAAAAGTTTTTAAATGCTAGAAATGTAAATTTCACATAATTTTAAACCCCACAAATATTTAAATTCCACAATTCAAAATCTCTCAACCAAACACTACCTTATAGACTTCTTTGCTGATGGATTGCTCCAGCATTATTTTTTACCATTCGAGTGGATTCGTGTCCAAAGCTTCATTAATGCATCTTCTGATTCTTGCCCCATATTAGTTGGTAACATTCTTGCAGACCCTAGAGCCTAAGCCCAATCAGGGATGTCGACATTAATTATATTTGTCTCTTTGACAAATTCTCCTGTATCGATATCTTTTTTATCTATGATAAAGTTGCCAATTTTACTGTTAAGAGAAGAAAATATTTTATTGGAAGCTTCGACTGAAACCTGAAGATAACAAAAAAGATCTTCATATTAGGTTATATTTGATTGCTAGTTCAAGTAGAAAGCTTTAGGTAAAAACAAAACGCCATGAGTGTGTTAAAAGTCACCATAGCATACACAAGTGTTTACAATCCATTGTGACATGTTACTAAGAAAAATAAATCCATCTTACCATGGCATCAACCTCCATTACAACCACATAAGTGAACCACAAAGTGTGCCACCATCACCATAACATAAACAGGTATTCTGGCTATAATTTATATGCTTGTAAATTGAAAGTTTCACAGCAAGTTATCTAGTGATTAAAAGTAGCTAAAAATGAGTTCTTCTCATTAATATGGATTTGTTTCAGAAGCTAAAGGCCAACATTGTTCTATTCATAACATTTCTTCTCACCGCAAATGTAGTCGCAAGATATCCAGATATCGAGATCATAAACCCTCATCATAAATCAACCCGTGAAGCTCTACTCATCTATACCATCTACATAATCTTCTAATTTGACAACACATCTATTTAATATTCTGATGCACAATGTATTTTTCAACTATAAATTTCCCTATCAAGATTATTTGTAATAGACTAAATATGTTCAGTACCTTGATAATATTTGTTCTTTCTCCTAAGCACTATAAATTAGAGAGTTGAGCTTCCTTCGCCTATGCATTTCTAAAAAAAGCTTCCTTCACCCATGAACATTAATGAAGATTCATTTAAACACCTTGCCACAACATTAGCTTGAAAATAGTTTATGCATAAACTTTGACAGGGTTTATTTACTTAAATGTTTAAAAATCAGTCATTGGGTCACCAATTCAACCGGTTCGAGTGTTGACTCAACTCGATTTTTTATTTATGTAGATTGCAATATTTATGCTACCAAATGCCTAATAAACCTTTAATATTTAATATCAAACATAAATAAAACTTAAAAAATTCAATGCCAATCACATATTAAGTTTATACAACATATATTATACAATTCTAAACACAAAATTTAACGAGAATGCAAGTTTTAAACTTAAAAGCAACATTATTTAATCACACAATCAATCTAAACCTGTACCACATATTTTTCGAAATAAAATTAAAAAAGTATCAAATACGGCCAACTTATAACTGATTTCACTTAGGTATCAAGAATCTCGACGGTAAAACTCTGTTTCAAGCTGCGAAGAACCAGTTGATATTGACTTGGTTTTTGACCGAAACGATTCAAATGACCGAGTCGATATGGTTTTAAAAGGTGTAACACCCCCAAATTGGGTCGTAGCGGAAAGTATGTCCGGGAGCGTTACTTCATAATACCATTGCACAAGGTATGAGAGAACGACCTCTATGAGTCGTTTGAAAAATAATCTCGTTGATTTTCTTGAAATTGAACTTGATATAACATTTGTCTCGTAGTTTGCATCATAATGAAAAGCATGAAATAACACAACGAGATTTGATTTGTAAAAATCCATGAATGTACTCTTGAAAAGTCTAGACTCCAATGCACACCAGTTAAGTCAAGCATCTAATTCACCTGAGAAGAACATGCTTAAAAGTGTCAACATAAAGTTGGTGAGTTCATAGGTTTATGTAAGTATAAATGTGGAAACCAAGGGTTTATAAAGCGTGTATGACTATTTCAATCCTTATAATAGTCACAAAAATGTAAGTTGAAATCAAAGGTTTATAAAGTGTGTATGACCATTGTAACACATACAATATGTGATTACGATTACAATAAGTTCATGACACTATGGCTCCGACTTGTATTGTATGCCAATCTTTTCAGGCACTGTAAGTGTTCATGTGTATGTAGTTCAATGTTTCTGACATGATATAACATTCGTTAGTTTAATTCGTCGAACTAGTGAGAGCTAATCACCCGAACGGGGATGTCAATCCCGAATAGATCTATTTTATAACATTCGCGCTTACTCCTCTGTAATTAACATTTCATGCCACTTAAGCTAATCCGTAATCATTTGAATGAAAGTAAAGTTGGTGCGTCCATAAATGAAAACAAGTAATGTATCCCACCGCCAGATATGAAAATGAGTATGTATCGAGTTTGCAATGAGTTTTTAAATGAGTATGAAAACGAGTATGTAAACAAGTATGTAAATGAGTATGTAACGAGCTTGTAAATGAGTTATGAGAACGAGTATGTAACAAGTATGTGACAGAGTAGGTAAAAGAGTTTTAAATGAGTATGTAAACAAGTTGTAATGAGCATGTATTCTCCCCAAAATTTGTAAAGTAATTGTAAAACAAGTGAAAGTGGGGCTATAAACTCACCTCAAGTGAATGTATCGAGGGTAGTAACAATCAACAGGGAATAACGTCACGAATAGCCGGAATGCAACCTAATTAATTTATAGGTCGTATAAGTATAATGTATTTAAAATAAATACAACAATATAAATTATAGAGTTATATCACCACCTAATAGTTTTGGTTTAATTTACAAATGTTGAAACAATGTTTAAATCGTGCTTGATAAATAAATGTCCATGTATACGTAAAAATATTATCTTTGTCCAATAATTGATTATTTGTTAATAACACTTGATTTAATATTTTTATTGTTTATATAATAATATTATAGTAAAACGTCATTCCGAACAACTTTGTAGCTTTATACTTTAGCCGAATCGGACCCGAAAGCCCTCAAAAACTCCGTTTTCAGATTCTGCAGTTTTCTCGCAGTTTAAATATTTTTCCGAAATCTTTAAAAACTCATAACTTTATCGTTTTAACTCCGTTTTGCTTATGTATGAAATCGTGTCGAGATGATCTATCAAAATAAAATGTTCACATATTTTATAAAAATCTGTACCAAATCAGTTAATTCAAACTATGTTTGTATAAAATTATTTTTATACATATAATTATTGAAATCTTACAAAAATCATATCTTCTTCGTTTTTCAAGTTTCTTATATATTCGGAATTGTGTTGAAATGTACTATTTGAATCTGAGGTTTATATATTTTATTAAATATCGTATGTTTACAAAATATACCAACTGTTTGAATTAAATAGTTATATAAATTGTTTTTATAAGTTTTAGCATAATTAAATTATTACAAGTCCTCTAATTTAATTAATACAACATCTTTTATATATTTTATGTCCTCTAATTTATGTCCAAAAGTCCAATAAAATGTTCTCAACAATAATTTATTTATAGATCTACATAAATAAATTGTAAATTAACTAATACTTGTAATATGTCAAATAAAATAGGTTCTTGCATTCTAACACATTTTAAATATCCTTTCATCATGAGTATGTATTTCTTGATTATGTATGAGCTTGTTTTATTTTATAAACTTTATAAAATAATTTGTAGATGGTGATTAAACAATATAACAATTATGTATGAATATAAATGAAGTGATTATGAAAGAGTAGGGTTTATGTTAGACCTTAAGTGAATGAATGGAGAAGATGAACACAATCAAACCTAGATCTTTAACCCAAAATCCTTATTAGAAAACCCTAATTTTTCTTCTTGAAAACCCTTGATTAAATGAACCCTAGTTCTTGCAATACCCTTGATATACCTTAGATATTAAACCTAAACAACCTTGTATGCTTGTAATCTTGCTAAAATAAAAACTATGGAATTTCTTTGGTCACTATTTCTAGCCGTGAGCTAAGGAGGAAAGACAAGAGAAATGTGTTTGATTTTGCAAGTGAATAAGTGTGTGTGAGGCTTGCATTTAGGCTTCTATCTATAGGGCAAGTGTTAGACAAACCTCCTAGCAAAACAATGGGTTATTAGTGGTTTAGCATCTTTAGTAAAAGTGCTTTCCTCCTCCCTAGGAGGAGGACAATATGAGCTTGGTTATTTGCAATTTGAGAAGACTTGTGTAAGGAAAGTGGTACTTAAGCACATGGTAATTTCCAAATAGGTAGTTTGTATTATTTTTGGTGTTGGTTTTAATGTGTAACCGGCCACCTTTATATATTGGTATAGAATGATATAATTTTTGGGTATTGGGTATAATTGTGGGTATTTGATTGAGTGTAGATAGGTAGAAGGGTTTACATTTATGCAAAAAGGTTTCAAAGTGCGAAACGTAACCGTTTTACGTAACGTATAAAAATAAAATGTTAAAAGTTATAAATTATTTTCGTAAAAATAATATAACACTTGTTTGACGTAAATTTTTATTTGTTTGATGTCGGTTTACGTTGAATGCTTATTTTTAGTTTAAGCGATTTAACTAAACGGTAGAAATTAAAAGTAAACGCGTAAAAGTTTAAAATAAATAGTTGAATATTTATTGACGTAAAATGACTTGAAAATGCGGATTGTTACAGTCTCCCCATGTTAAAAGAATTTTGTCCCGAAATTCCGTTTGAATTGCCTTCCGGAGTGGTGTTGGTGAAGAGGTGCGGGTTCTTATCCTAATCCCCCAAATATGCGCTAACCAATTTTGTTATCTTAGTGCTTTTAACTCCTTGTTTATACCCTGAAGACTTTTAGGATTTGGTGTGAGATGATACAATAAAGGTCTACCTAGTTGCTATGGTTACTAATTCGATTTCTCGAAGTAAACGCGTTTTATGGGTACGCACACAAAACTTTGCTTTTCAAAAACCAACGCACCCTTAGTGCATTGAAAACCACACGCACCCTAGTTGGGCTGAGAACGAAACCAACGCACCCTTGTTGGCTGTTCATCGAAACCAAACGCACTCTTATTGGTGTAAAACGCAGCAACAAACACTCCTATGTGGCGTGTAAACCGAGACAAAAGCAAGACCATCTCAACCCAGAACAGATAACAAAATAGCCACAGCCCGACACCTTGAGGGTGCGGCTGTGGTGATAACAAACCAACCCGAACACCATTTTTGATGGTGGGTTCGGCTGTAAACAAACACCCACGAAAAGGAACACCCAAACAGTGACTTAATGGACATGTGCTCATACCGGATGCCCTACATGGAACACCCAAGCAGTGACAAGTTTGTAAATGAGCATGTAAACGAGTAAGTAAACAAGTTGTAAACGAGTTTGAAATCAATCATGTAATGAGTTTGTAAGTAAGTTATGAAAACAAGTGTGTAAACGATTTTGTAAGTGCGCATGTATCCTCCCCAAAGGAGTTATAAAGAAATAAAATAGGGGCCATGAAACTCACCTCAAGTGAAAGTATTGAATGTAACAAAATCAATAAAGTGAAACATCACGTGTGATCCGAATGCAATATGCAGAAAATACCACAAACCAAAACTTCCAGAAAAATAATAAATGCACTTGACATAAATACGCCACAATGTATTTAAATCGTTCTATCATCACCTAAAGTAATTATGATTTACCTAGTATAGAATAGAAATAGACACGTTTGCTTATGTTAACCCCTTTTATAATTTTTGCAACGACACTTAAACTATATATATATATAAATATATATATATATAATATATATATAAAATACTATATAATAATAAATTATAAAATCTAGTTTTTAGTTAAATTTATATAAAATAATTTTAAGGAATAAACCATCGTATAAAAATTATATAAGGATGCCAAAATATTTACTAAGGTTTTTATATTTAAATTGACCGAAAATGAATCGAAAAATATAATTTTACAATTCAGAGTCAAAAACAGTGCCAGATATTATAAAAGAAAGATACCTAGTTATTCCATGTGATTTATACTCAAATTTACGAACACTTTCAAGCTTAGAAAAAAACGCGACTTATACTAAAATATCATTTTTGATTAATACATTGTAGTTTTTTATATTAAGCCGACTCGGACCTAAAAGACCCCTCAAAAGAACCATTATAAATCTACCAATCACTTGCGAAAAACTGTTTTGCCGGGTATTTGTTTCAAATCTAGTTTGGCCATAACATATATATTCGTTTTAAAAAGTCCGTTTTTAAGCGTTTTTTATAAATGCCACGAAGTCGGTGAAGATAAACCAACACATTTTTAAGTTTTTAGCTCGACTAAATGACCCTAACATTTTGTTCAAAAGCTTATGTTTCAAAAGGGATTTTACAAAGTTTTCGTCAATCATTTCTACTCTATTTTCACACCACAAATCCAATAGTCTATGTATTTCAACCACTTTCGAAATTTACAATCATCCACTAACCTAATCCCATCCAACACTTCACAATATCATAAAATAATCATAACATCAAAGAAGTTAGTTTATAAATTATAAACCTAACCACATGTCTAAAATCATAAGTAAGTGGTGTTCTTGATTTATTTTTAAATGTTTATAAAAGTAAACTAGTTGGTGATATAACTTTTTAATTAAGATGTCTATGTATAAAAATACATAATAAAAGTATAGAAACATAAATGAACATAATCCATATGTATGAAAATCAAAATAGTAAAAGTTTTATGCTTACAAAGTGTGTGATCAAATAGAAATACTAGACTTTGATTCTAAACCCAAAATCCTTATGAAAACCCTAAATCTATTATGAAAACCCTAATTATTGATTATGAAAACCCTAACTTGATCTTGAAAAACCCTTGCTTTAAATGGAACCCTAACTTGCAAAACCACTTAGAACACCTTAGAATATACCCTTGATTAACCTTGTATGCTTGTAATGTTAAGATAATGGAAGAAAATGGAAACCTTTTTGGCCAAATTTGAGTCGTGGGTTTTGGTTGGGAGAGAAGAGAGTATTGTTTTTTATTTTGCTAGTGAAATGATAAGTGAATGAGATGAAGTATTGTGCTAGTTGTTTGGTCTTTATATAGCATAAATATCTAGGAACATAAGTACTAATCCTTCCATGAAATTAAGGAAGGGTGTGGGCTTGTGTAAGGATGGTAAGGTTGTGTAAGAAAGTAGCTACTACTTGGTGGTTTAAGCACATGGTATTGTGTAAATGAAACTTGGTATTGTTTTATGTATATACTTGAAATGGTATTGATTTTTGTGTGTATGTACATACATAGGGACGGTTTAGGTGGAGTTTATGTGTAAGAATTTATAAAATTTTGTGTATTGAGTATAATTGTGGGTATTTGGTTGAGTGTAGATAGGTAGAATGGTTTACATTTATGCAAAAAGGTTCCAAAGTGCGAAACGTAAACGTTTTACGTAACATATAAAAATGAAATATGAAAAGTTAATAATTATTTTCATAAAACTAATATCACACTTGTTTGACGTAAACTTTTATTTAATTAATTCCGTTTACGTGATTTGTTATTGTTTTTTTGTTTACGCTATTTAAATAAATGGTTGAAATTATAAGTAAACGTGTAAAAGTTTAAAATAAATAGTTGAATATTTATTGACGTAAAATGGCCTGAAATTGTGGGTTGTTACAGTCCTCGTGTTAAAAGAATTTCATCCCGAAATTCAGTTTAAGTTGTCTTCGATAGTGGTGTTGGCGAAGAGGTGAGGGTACTTATCTTAATCCTCCTAAAATGTGTTAACCAACTTCGTTTTCTTATTGTAGAGAGCCTCATATAGGACGTGTGTTTTAATCCTTGTATATACCACTTAAGATTTTTTCATCCTTGATATTTTCCTCCTTAATTGCTTCAATTTGAGCATCCAAGATTTGTGACGGCGGGTTTAAATTTTTTGTTGCGACTAAAATTTGAATCCTAGTAATCTTATCCGTTCCCTTTACCTTAAAGTGTCAGCTATAACATTTTCCTTTACAGGGTGATAACGAATTTATACCTATAATGGCGTCGCAACTACTAAGTGATATTACGTCGACGTCAAATGAGTGATTAAGTGAATTCCTTAATGGCGATCAAACTCGTTGGCGGATTGACCTATGGTGACTAGTGGTGCTTCTCGACTTCTCGACATAGGATTTGGTATGAGATGATGTCGACTTTATATAGTAAAGTGGTGTAAAGGTCTATTTAGTTATTATGATGACCAACACGTTTTATGGTTATATGAATACGCACACAAACTTGATATAGATAGAAAACTGGTTCTTGACACGAAGTTTTAAGGTGACTACTACTCAGCATGGCATGGTCCTTCTTGAATTATACATAGGTGATCAGGCTATGTATATTTGAGGGCTAGCGATGCGATGCTGATTTTCGTCAAAATAGTGTTATGTATAAAAACGTATCAAAAAGTTTTATAGGATGACAATAAAATGGTTTGCGAGAAAACCGCAAGATGGTTTACAAGACAATCGCTGAATAGCTCATGAGGTGATAGTAAAATAAATTATGTGATGAAAAATGGTTTCATAAAGTACGATCAAGATGATCCATAAGGTGATAGTAACGTGGTTTTTGAGATGATTGCAAGATAGTATATAAGATGTCAAGAAGGTAATTCATAAGGTATTCGTGAAATGATTGTAAGTAGTTTATAAAATGTTAGTTTATTAAATGATGGTAAAATAGTTTGTCAATGATAGTAAAATGGTTCATAAAATGATAGTTTATCAATCGATAGTAAGATAGTTTATTAATGACATCGACTTTGTTTATGAGACGATACTAAAATTGTTTATGAGGTGGTATAAAAATAGTTTTCGAGGGAATCACGTGACAGTTCATAATGTAATAGTAAGGAGTTTATGATGTAGTAACAAATTGTTTGTGAATTGATAACAAAATAGTTTAAAAATTAACCATGGAAACAATTTATGGAAGGCGACGAAATAGTTTATTATGTGGTAGTGAAATAGTTCGTAAAGTCGTTGTAAAAATATTTGAAGGGCTATAATAGTTTAAAGAGTGGCTTGCATAAATGATTAGAGGGTTAAAGTAAAATCGATGACGTTTTAATGACACATGAGTTTGATAGATAATTTAAAATCATCCGCATAGTACAACGAACATGTAAAAGGAAGTATAACGTGAATTTCTTAGAGGAAATATAGTCTATGATGGTTCCCACTTAGGTTTCACTAGGTAAGACGGGTCACAAGATGACGTAGGTGTTTCAACAGTATGAGGCGAGTGTTCAAACTCGAAGTTGAATGGTAAGGTAACTAATGGGATCAGCGGACTGTGATATGTTTTAATGTTATGTAAGACGGTATTATGTAAAGTTGTGAAAGAGTTTTAGGACCATCGTGACATTCATAATGTTTTGAGAAATGTGAAGATATGCTAAAAGGCGCATATTTTGGAGCTAAAATGAAGACATTTGAAGATTACTCATTTCTGACCAATACGCCGTATCCAGGAAAATAGATACGGCGTATCAGCGCCAAGTCTTCACAAGAAAACGCGTATTCACAATTCCCAATACGGCGTATCCACCTTCTGCCATATGCCGTATCCGTGAAGATAACTATTCAAGAAATCCGAAGATATTATTAATTTTGGGAATGTATATAATTTTATTCATAAAACTTTGCCGCGCACTGGAATTCAAGGGATCCACACCCAATACGCCGTATTTGCCCTTACGCCCAATACGTATATCCAACATTTTCTGAGTTATAGATAGAAGACTCAAAAATATTTTTCAGTTTGCAAATCATCATCCTCAAATCATACACATAAAAGATATTTTTTGAAGAAAAGAAGAGCAACCAAAAGGTCAAGCATGATCACGCTCTCCCATAGAAGAACACCGTATTAATTCCTATACTTTTGTAAATCATTTAATTTTATATCTTTCGGATAAAACGTTTAGTTACCTTGGTTATATGATCACGTTTGTATAATTACAATGGTATGGCTAATTACCCTTGGGTATAGCCATCCAAAAAACGATTTAATGTTTGGTTTGTTAAAATCGATTTAACTTAATTTATTAAAAGTTTAAATTAATGTTTATCACATATTACTTGTCCTAACAGTGTTTGAATATGCGACCTATCATTCAACTGGGTTTAGTTACGCATAACAACCAAGCTAGATACTAGGATAGCTCTCCATATCGTGTTCTATATTACTGGACTAATAGGATCACGAATAACATTCTGTCTTTGTCTTTAAATTAAGAGCTTAGTTGGACCGGCAGGTGACCCGTAATGTTTTAACAAGTATGTTCTTGATTAATTGATAAAGACTTGAATAGTGGACTACCAGTATATAAAATACTGTCAAACAGTAAGTGGGTAAAGTCCCGATGGGCTAGGGTTTATCAAGATCACTATTGCTTTAATCCCTAGATAGATTATAATTAAACTAAAGGATGCTTTATGCGGATGCGTTAATTATGACAGGATTCAACGTGTCTAGGTCTTAGGATGATGTCCCGCCTAAGTCTTAAGAATGATATGCCGCTTCGAGATAAGAAATCATTGCACTAAACAAACAAACCAACATTTAATCGGATTTAATATGGCTAATACAGTTTTCTATTATTTGGCTTGTACCGCTCTTTTATCTTCTGATTGTTTTCTTGCATGTTTATTGTGTTTAGAATTGATTATTGTCATCATAAAACCTGTGCCAGTCTCTCAGGCTGAAAACCCCCAATCTATCATTAGAAGCGTATATAGCATAGGTTTAACAAGTAATTAGAATTAACTTAATTAGAGTAATTAAAATACTGATAGATTATAAGGTTAATGACCTCGCTTTTAGTGTTCGACACCCTACTTACCACGAAACTCCACCCGATCGGGCACACTGCCCGTTAAAGTGTTGTTTTAGGATAAGTCGGCTAAATATAAATGTAAAACTTGGTAATCAATAAATTGACCCTACACGACAGCACATCAAGTTTTTGGCGCCGTTGTCGGGGAGTGAAAAAGTTTAACCTTTAATTTTATTAGTATTTCTAACCATTAGTTTAAAATAATTTAATTAGTGTAATTAATTCTGTTTATAATTAATTTAATTGTGTGATTTAATTGTATGTTTAAATTCCCGCATTATTTAATTGTTTTCTAAGTATTCTGTTCTGACAGATCAACAGATATGCCGTATCCACCAGTTGGATACGACGTATCGACCTTTCCACTCAGAATAGCGTATTGATTTCTACAGTCTAAACAACGTATTTGTTCTTCCAAACGATATGTCGTATTCTGTGTAACCAATACGGCGTACTGACCTTCAGCAGACAATACGGTGTATTTAAAGTAATTAAATACGGCGTATTGGTCATCTGATATAGTAACAGTAGCTATTTTTCGTATTGGATTTCTTGTTTATCGTGTTCTCTCCCAAGAGGGCACATCCTACTGATCATTTTTATGCTTATTCTCAGGAAACGATTTGACAAACAATGGCAGAACCTATTCTGAATAAAGCTCGAGCTGAACAAAATATTGCTAAGACAAGTGTTGAAAGCAATGTGAAATATGAACTCAGTGAAGAATTATTAAAGGAGCTAAGCAGTAACACATACAGCGGAAGGGCTGAAGAAGATGTGGTCAGCCACATTGCTAAAATTCTTGAAATGCTCGATCCGATTGAAGAAGACGATATGGATCCTTTTCAACTCCGCATGAAGACTTTCCCTCTCTCACTTTTTGGAAAAGCAAGAAAATGGTGGATGAATGTGGGAGATGGAAAAATCATCACTTGGGAAGAATTGGTGAATAAGTTTTTCGGTAAATTTTATCCACTATCCTGTGCCAGCAATTATGATAAAATGTGCGAAGATGATGAAGAAGGTCTTGACCCACTCGAATTCATAACCTAGAGAAACTCAAAATTCAAAGACCATAAAAAGGTCGATGAAACAACTAAACGCGCATTATTATATTATTGGATAGAAGTGGGAAACAATGAAGGGTTAATGGATGAAGACATATCAAGCGACGATGATAGAGATCAAACTAATTCATCTATAATCACAAAACCCGAGATAAAGATTGGTGATGAATTCTTAAAAATATTGCATGACAACTCTTTTAATGGCCTGGACGGAAGTGACGTTACCGACAACATTGCAAAAGTGCTCGAAATGACCGAATGGATCAAGATTCCTAATGTGAATAAAGATGAACTTCGATTGCAAGTGTTCTTGAAATCACTTAGTAGAGATGCTGAGAAATGGTTGAGTAGTGAAGGAACGGTTACTACTTGGAAGGAATTGATCGATAAATTCTTCCATAAATATTACCCATTGTCCCATACCTACAAAAGTAAAATTCCAGATGACTTGGACCATGGAACAGATTACTTTGAATTTCTATATTGGCTGGCATCAAAATTTGACAACCATTAGGAACTAGACAAGAACATCAAAAGTAGATTATGGGAATTTTATGTGAATGGACAAACTAATGGAACGATTGATAACCTTAACGAACCATGCGGGGAAAACAACGAAAAGACATGCTCGGATTTATTTTTCAAACCCTACTTGGATTCGCAAGATGAAAAAGACATTTACAAAATTATTGATAGAAAATATTCTTCGATACCGATTCACGCTTATCGCGACATCAGCAACCTAGATGAGCAATGCCAAACTGAAGAATTCACTATCATACGGTATTCGGTAGGATCTAGTGAAGAATATATCACTGTGGGTCCAAGCAAAGTTAGTACTGTGGGAAAAACCCCTGGCAGCATGTCTTGCATTTACCACGAACTCTTCAATAAAAAAGATCGCGGATGGACCATAACACGCAGCAAATAAATGAAGAGAAAGAAAAAGTCGAACTTAACGACTAGCTGAAACAAAAGTGCTTCCCGGGAGACAACCCGGTAATTTTTAAATTGTTTGAACTATTTTTAATTGTTTTGCACAAGTCTGTCTTCCCAGACACTCCATACGGCGTATCGAACCCCTCTGGATACGGCGTATGGATGTGTCTGAACGTTATCAGTCTGTAATTTAATTTCCAGTATTTTTTAAAACTATTTAATTGTTTTTACAGGAACAATACGGCGTATCCTAGGGTTTGGGATACGACGTATTGATCCATGTACATTTGTGTGTTTAATTGTTTTCCTGCATTATAACCGAGATAGGAATTGCACTTTTATCTTCTAAACTTTTATGCAGGACCTTGCTATAAGGAAATCGACGATATGGTATACTCTGAAAATGACGTGTGTTGAACTCGTACGAGCATTCTGAAGCCTCGTCAACACACTTCTGCTCAAATAACTCAAATTAGAGAATCATCCCGAGCAACATATCAGGGGAGTTCCTTGTTTTAATTCTATTTCCCATTTTATTTAACTGTTTTATCTATACAACGAGGACGTTGTATAATCTAAGTGGTGAGATGGAGAATTAGAATGCCTACTTGTCCTTTCTTTTACAAATAACATGCTAATATGCTTAAACTATGCCAAATTTAAAATTTTTTCTAGCATAACTTTTGTAAAAATTACTAGTTACATGACCTCGTGCACTATAACCCTTATTGCTAAATTGTAAGAATTAAGCCTATTCCGTTTCCCAACGTTTACCCAAATTCCACAAAAATATGAGTGTGCCGGTGATGTAGTGGACTTTAGAACTTGGCCTAGTATATCACTCGAGACCACAACGATGAGTACTATGGATTTAGATGGAGAAACATTTTTAACTGGTAAATTTCTAGGAATACAGCAAAAAGCCTAAATGTTGTAAAATTAACTAACTACACGGTTAGTTAAATCCCGTATAGCCCTTTGCTTACTCTCACCATACGAGTAAGATCCCCGAGAAAAACTTGTTGAGTCATTCCTGTCTTTTTCACACCATATGTCTATTTCGTTACACCTTTACACCTTAGCCTGCCCTGTAGATTAAGCCTACTTTAATCAAGTTGCTTTTGTGTAAAGTTTTGTATTTTCTATGTCAAGGTGAAATTTTCTATCTCTGTTATAGTCGGGAAATTGCACAATGCAATGGGAAAATATGTAGCTCGTGTATTTTGCTACTTTCGTGATTATGTATTATGTCCGAAGTGAAGTGTTGAAGGAAAAATTATCCGAAAAAATGATGACTGTGAAGACGGTAAAATTGCACCGAGGTTTATATTTAAAAAATGGAAAAATAGAAAATGCATCAAAAAAAGAGAAGGAAGTTTTATAGTCGGTTCGCTAAACTTAAACCGATGAAATTCTTGGGAGGATCGATTATTCATGAATAAAAATCAACAATGTATAGTTTTGTATTAAGTGGCCGATATCACCACTTTTGTAAAAGTAAGTAACTTTGGGATGTAAGGGAAGTTGACCGTTATGGGAACGCCAACTTAGGTTGTCTTTGTCATTTCTGTGATCGAGGCGTTTGTATATATTTCGAGTCTTTATCATGGAACGGTCAGGAAAAGTTACTAGCAACTACCTTATTTGTTCAAGCTTAATCTATTTGTTTTGTGAATTTTATTTAACAACAATTTACTTCCCATTCCTAGCAATTAACCTTAGGTTTTACTTGAACTAGGTTGGATTGGGTCATGCATGTCTATTCCGTCGTTACGGCCATGTATGCGTGATTTAGACGCCTTGTTGGTTTATTACTTTTGGTGAACACTAGAAGATCCCTACCCTATATCGTTCTTCATCCTAACCCTTGGTTAAACTCGAATAAGGATGTGTTCGAACACACATGTCTATTCCGTCGTTACGGCCGTGTGTGTGTGCTTCAGCTGCCTTGTTGGAGTGGTACTATCGGTGAAAGATTGTTAGAATGATTAACCCTTAGCCTTCAATAAAACCCAATTTACCTTTTGACTTGTTTCTCCTTAGCTCTAGTGGTGGAGATGTGTATCCTTTCCAAGCTTATGATACGAAGCTAATCACGACCGAGCAATTGAGCGTACCACTTAAATGTTACACCCTAGATTAGTTGAGTGATCTGAGTGATTTCATTTCCATATTTCGTGAGGTGCTTGGTCTTGTACAAGTGATTAAAATGAAAGAAGTGCTTAAAACGGAAAAATCCTTGACTTCGGTTAGGATACATTTTTTTATTATAATCTAGAGTCTACTTGAGGACAAGTAGGATTTAAGTGGGGGGATATTTGATGACATCAAATGACGTCACATTTATACCATCATTTATCCCGAATAAGTTACCTACTTTTGTATAATTATTGCGAGAATTCGTACTTAATTGTTTAAAAGTGTTATTTGCAGTAATTGAGGAGTGATTTGTGAAGACATGCTAAAAGGTGCATATTTTGGAGCTAAAACGAAGACATTTAAAGATTACTCATTTCTGACCAATACGCCATATCCAGGAAAATAGATACGGCGTATCAGCGCCAAGTCTTCACAAGAAAACGCGTATTCATAATTCCCAATATGGCGTATCCACCTTCTGCCATACGCCGTATCCATGAAGATAACTATTCAGAGATACGAAGATATTATTATTTTGGGAATGTATATTATACTGATCATAAACTTTGCGCGCACTCCAAGGGATACACCCCAATACGCCGTATTGGCCTAGCCCAATACGGCGTATCCAGGCTTTTTCAGAGGTTATAAATAGAAGACTCAAAAATGAGTTTTCAGTGTGCAAAATCATATTCTTCATACCATACACATAAAAGACGATTTTCTGAAGAAAAGAAGAGCAACAAAGGTCAAGCATCGATCACGATTCCATAGAAGACACCGTGTAATTTCCTTACTCTTGTAATCATTTAATTTTTGGTATCGTTCGGTAAAACATTTAGTTTACCTTGGTTATTTGATCACGCTTGTATAATTACAATAGCCATCTTAATGAAGATTTAATGTTTGGCTTGTTTTAAAATCGATTTACTTAATTTATCGTTGAGTGTTTAATTATGTTTATCACATGATATTTATTTACGTGTTTGAATATGCGACCTATCATTCAACTAGGTCTAGTTACGCCAAACAAGTGAGCTAGATACTAGATAGCTCTTCATATCGTGTTTTATATTACTGGACCAATAAGATCACAAATAACGTTCTGTCTTTGTCTTTAAATTAAGAGCTTAGTTGGATCGGCAGGTGACCCGTAGTATTTCAGTAAGTATGTTCTTGATTAATTGATAAAGATTTGAATAGTGAATTACTTGTATATAAAATACCGTCAAACAGTAAGTGGATAAAGTCCCGATGGGCTAGGGTTTATCAAGATCACCATTGCTTTAATCCCTAGATAGATTATAATTAAACTAAAGGATGCTTTATGCGGATGCGTTAATTGTGACGGGATTCAACGTGTCTAGGTCTTAGGATGATGTCTCGCCTAAGTCTTAAGAATGATATGCCGCTTCAAGATAAGAACTCATTACACTAAATAAACAAACCAACATTTAATCGGATTTAATATGGGTAATACACTTTTCTATTATTTGGCTTGTACTGCTCTTTTATCTTCTGATTATTTTCTTGCATGTTTATTGTGTTTAGAATTGATTATTGTTACCATAAAACTTGTGCCAATCTCTCAGGCTGAAAACCCCCCATATCCGTTAGAAGCGTATATAGCATAGGTTTAACAAGTAATTAGAATTAACTTAACTAGAGTAATTAAAATAGTGATAGATTATAAGGTTAACAACCTCGCTCTTAGTGTTCGACACCCTACTTACCATGAAACTCTACCTGATCGAGTACACTGCCCGTTAAAGTGTTGCTTTAGGATAAGTCGGCTAAATATAAATTTAAAAGTTGGTAATCAATAAATTGACCGTACACGATAGCACATCAATCAGCTACTACGTTCAAATCACTATAAAGTTCTATCCAGCGACGATGTCGCATGTTCAAATCCTTTTGACTAAAGATATGCTGGAGATTCTTGTGATCAGTATATATGACACTCTTTGTCTCATACAGATAATGTCTTTAGATCTTAAGGGCAAACACAACCGCACTGAACTCCAGATCTTGGGTGGTGTAATTCTTCTCATGAATTTTTAACTGCCTAGATGCATAAGCTATCACCTTACCTCTTTGCATCAACACACAACCTAGTCCAAACCCGGACGCATCACAATATACCATAAAATCTTTCAGTCCATCGAGGAGAGCTAGAACAGGTGCATTACATAACTTATCCTTACAAAAGTTTGAATAGGCAGTTACTTGCTTACTTGTTTTCGTGCATTTATTTACATTTAGTAGGATTTAGAAAACCAAATCAAAAATCTTTTAAACCATTTGAAACGCGCGATCATGAACTTAACCGATTATCAATTCACGCTTCGCCGAGGAAAAACGACCCGGGAAGTTTTTAGAAATAACTTTGGTTAAAAGTTTGAATTTCTAGAACCCGACGTAAATACTACTATACTATAATTGTTTACATCCTTATATACTTATATACTTATAATATATATAGTGTGTTTGGGCGTATCAAAGTCCTTTGCCAATATTTAAGAATTGTTTGACAAAGCAATGAATAGGGTGAATACCTTTGTTGACTACAGAACTGAGCTGATGGAAGAGAGTTCCAAGAAGGCAGAAACAGATTTGGTGGAAGAGAGTTCCAAGAAGGCAGAAGCAGAGATAGCACATGAGAGCAGTTTAAAGAAAGCAGGAGAAGAGCTGGAACAAGAAAGCTTTAAAAAGCAAAATTTGGAAGAAGACAAAGAGTCTGAAGAGCTTAAGCAATGTTTAGAAATAGTTTCAGATGATGGAGATGATGTAACTATTAATGCTACACCTTTATCTACTAAATCTCCAACCATTATTGACTACAAGATCTACAAAGAAGGAAAGCTATTTTCAAATTATCAGAGCAGATGGTAATTATCAGATGTATTTAACTATTGGAAAGATGCTTAAAAACTTTGACATAGACGACCTGGAAGTTCTTTGGAGTATAGTCAAAGCAAGATTTAAAAAGACAGAGCCAGTGAATTACATGGATAATTTCTTACTTCTTAATTTGAAGACCATGTTTGAACATCATGTTGAAGATAATGTATAGAAGAATCAACAAGGATTAGTTAAAGTACTGAACTGGAAGCTTTATGATTCTTGTGGAGTTCATTGTGTAACAATGCAATCCATGTTATTTTATCTTTTGATTGAGAAGATGTATCCACTTAAAAATCACACACTACATCAGATGTTCAATGATGTGAAGCTTCAAGTTGATTATGAGTGTGAAATGGCATTTGAGCTTCTTAGATTGGTCAAGAAACATCTTAAGGAATGTTATGTACCTAAATGAAGTGTTTAGAAGCATCCTCCTGGTGATTGATGAAGCTTTAAATGAAACTTGATGATTTTGAATAATAATATCAAGTTTAGGGGATGATTGATAGGATTAAAAGCCTTCTTGAAGTTACTGCTGCTAAGCAAAAGTTAGTGTTGTTCATTAACTTTAATGAAAAATATGCTAAGTAGTTAGTACTGCTAGTATAAAGTTAGTACTGCTAGTGTAAAGTTAGTACTGCTGGTGAAGATTGAAGAAAATATTCTAAGTAGTTACTACTGCTTGTACACAGTTAATGCTGCTGGTGTATAAGTTACTACTGCTGGTGCTAAGTTAATGTTGCTAGTACAAAAGTTATAACTGCTCAAAGACAGAGCCGGCTCTTAAGGAGTGCCATAGGCACATTGGCACAGGGCCATCACAAAATTAGGGCCACTAATTTTCTAGAACTTTGACTGCATATATATGTTATAATTATTTTATTAATAGGTTAATAAAGATTGAGTTAATTTTTTTTACCATATAAGAGATTGACTAGGAATCTGGCATTCTGGCAACTTTGTTTTTGGCCAATAAGGGTTGAGGCCCAATAAAAGCTGAATATATCATATGTAAATACAAAGCAAAACGTGCCCCCTACTTTCATTATATTATAAGAAAAACTGCTCAGCAATCGATTAACTTTTATCTTGTGGCAACACTTTTTTCTTCAAAGAATGCTAGAAGAATCGCACTATTTAAATAGTTAATTTTGATGCTTGTAACCCGATTAAATGTTTCTTTTAGTATCGTTGTTTCAATGTTTTTGGAATCTTAGTAATACTTTTTACGTGTTATCAATGGACATATTTGTTTCTACGTTTACTTTTTGTATTTAGTGAGGCCTTCATATAGTCGTGGTACAGGGCCACCGAAATCTACGAGACGGCCATGCTCAAAGATGAAGACTGCTGAAAGAGTTTCTACTATCAGAAGAGAATGGATAAAGACAGAAGAAAGGATAAAGATTGATTGGAGATCAAGATTACTTACATGATAAGTATTAGTTATTTATAGAATAGATCATAGAGAATATTCTAAGTTTTAGGAATATATTATAAATCGACTAGGACTCCTTGGTGTATAAAAGGAGGTCCTAAGGCATAGAGTTTTATATTAGTATCAAATCTGTATCAAATCAAAACGAGTCATTCATAGAGTTATCATAGCTTCAAGGTTTTGTAACCCTAATACTAGGAGAGTATTCGTATTATTTGTAATAATAATATTGGAGCTTTTATTGTTTATTGAATTGTGTGTTCATAGAATTGTGTTCATAGAGTTACTGTTTCATTAAGAATTCTTCTTATTGATTAAAGATTAGATTCCGCATAATCTTTAATATATTCAACAAAGTTTCTACTATAGTTATGTTAGATTTATCTAGCATAACAAAACCTTAACAAGCATAAGGAATTAAAGATCTATTGAAGTGGGATCATCAGAAAATTGCACATCGTAATTGGGAATGTAAGAGTAGTTAAACTCATGTATTTTTCTACATTCACAATTATCAGTATATCTGAGTACGAAGAATTATGGAAGAAATTATCCAGAGCTATTATGATTGTGAAGATGGTGAAATTACACCGAGATTAGTAGTGTATCATTTATGTTTTAAAAAATTGAAAAAAATTAGAAAATTACTGCAAAAAAGAGGAGGAAATTATGAAGATAGTCAGTTCGTTAAAGCATTAAACCGATGGTATTATTTGAAGGATTGATTATTCGTTGATACGTGTTATAAATCAACGATGTAAGGTTTTGTATAAAGTGGTAGATATCGCCACTTGATTTTGTAAAAGTATGTATAGTATGGATGATCGGGAAGTTGACCGTTACGGGAACGCCAACTAAGATTGTTTTTGTTGATCTATGATCAAGACGTTTTTGTAAATATTTTTGTGTCTTTATCATGTGAACGGTTGGGAAAGTATCTAGCAACTTGTACCTTATTTGTTTGAACTTAATCTATTTGTTTTGTATATTTTTATTTAACAACAATTATTTTCCTTCCTAATCTTTATCCTTGGGTTTTATTCAAATGAGGATGCGAGCAATCACATGTGTCTATTCTGTCATTACGGCCATGTATGTGTGATTTTTGTCTGCCTTGTTGGTTTATTACTTTTGGAGAAAGGATTAGAAGATCCATACCCTATATCACTCTTCGTCTTAACTGAGAGAATTGAATGCAATCATGTATGTCTATTCCATCGTTATGGATATGTATATGTGGTTTATCGCCCTTGCTGGTTTACGACTTTTGGTAAAGACTACTAGTCCTATTCTTTAACTTATTCGAGTTAAGGTTTGAATGCAGTCATATGTGTCTATCCTATAGTTATGGGTGTATATGTGTAATTTTGTCACCTTTTTTGGAATATTGGTATCGATAGAGATTAGAAAGAGTGATCAAACCCTTTAAGCCTTTTAAACCCAATTTACCTTTATAAACTTGTTACTCCTTAGCTTTAGTGGTGGAGATATGTATCATTGCCAAACTTATGATAATAATACTCGTCACGACCGAGCAATTGAG
>BQNB010018211.1:0-68656 GCA_026074375.1 Tanacetum coccineum | reverse complement strand
CCTTTAATTCTCTTGTGGATTGTTCAACTCATCCTATTCATTGTTGACTCTGGATGCACAAAGCACATGGCAGGCAATCTAATGCTATTGTGCAATTTTGTTGAAAAATATATGGGTACCGTTCGTTTTGGCAATCAATAATTTGCTCTAATTCTTGGTTATGGAGATTTGGTTCAAGTAAATATCACGATCAACAGGGTGTATTATGTCGAAGGCCTCAATCACAATATTTTCTCGGTTGGTCAATTTTGTGATGCCGATTTGGAGATTGCTTTCCAAAAATTTACGTGTTTCATTAGAGATCTTCAGGGAAACGATTTACTCACCGGTAACCGTGAATCTAATCTCTATACAATTTACCTTCAAGAAACGACTTCATCAACTCCAATCTATCTCATGGCTAAAGCCTCACCAACTCAAGCATGGTTATGGCATCAAAGACTTTCTCATCTTAACTTCGACTACATCAACTTGCTTTCAAAGAAGGATGTCGTGATTGGTTTACATAAGTTGAAATATGTCAAGGATCAACTGTGTTCCTCTTGTGAAGTGAGTAAAGCAAAAAGAAGTTCATTTTTGACAAAGGATGTTCCAAGTTTGAAAGGACGGCTAAATTTGCTTCATATGGACTTGTGTGGTCCAATGCAGGTTGCTAGCATAAGTGGGAAGAAATATATTCTGGTAATTGTATACGACTACTCCAGATATACTTGGACTCTATTTCTAAGATCCAAGGATGAAACACCAGAAGTTCTAAAAGATTTCCTCACAATGATTCAACGGAATCTTCAAGCCCTAGTAATTTCTGTTCGAACTGACAGAGGCACAAAGTTCTTAAACAAGACACTCCATGCATTCTTCAAAGAAGAAGGAATTGAGCATCAAACTTCCACTCCTCGAACACCTGAACAGAACGGCGTTGTCGAAAGATGAAACCGTACTCTCGTTGAGGCTGCTCGAACGATGCTTTCAGCTTCTAAACTTCCTTTGTTCTTTTGGGCTGAAGCAATTGCAACCGCATGCTATACTCAAAACAGATCTATCATCATCTTGACACATGAGAAAATGGCATATCACATCATCAATGACAGGAAACCTTCAATTAAACACCTTCACATTTTTGGTTGCACTTGTTACCTAACCAGAGATGGTGAAAATCTAGATAAGATGAAAGAAAAAGGGGATCCGTGCATTCTGGTGGGATACTCCACTCAGTCTAAGGGATATCGTGTTTACAACAAGAGAACCCGATTGATAGTTGAATCCATACATCTTAGATTTGATAAAATCAAAGAGATGTCCAAAGAGATGACTGAGACGTTTGTTGCTAATGACACTTCAGGCCTCGTTCCCCAACGACAAAAGGCGTCAGATTATGACAACTCTGACCCCGTCCCCCAACTACAAAATGTTTATCCTTTAGCAGATACATCAGTTCCATCACAACAAGAGTTGTATCTTCTATTTGGTCCTTTGTACGATGAATTTTTCACTGCAGGTACTTCAAGTGTCAACAAGTCTTCTTCTCTCATCGACAATTCTAAACAACAAGACACAACACCTACAACGAATATTCAATCTTCAACAGAACCAACAACTCAAACAAATGTTAATGCTGAGGAAAACAACAATAATCAAGCATAAGATGCACATTTTCAACCATATGAATTTGTCAACCTATTTTGTACACTGGTACAAGAAATTGCTGAGTCTTCCTGATAATTCAAATATGCATACATTCTATCAACCATATGATTCCGAATACCGATGGACAAAAGATCACCCATTAACTCAAGTTCGTGGAAATCCATCCAAGCTAGTGCAAACAAGATGACAACTTGCGTAGTTCCTGAAATGTGTTGGTTCGCGCTACCGTGAGTACTGCTGAACGATAACATTAAGGATTGCATGGCTGATTCTGCTAAGGTTATAGGCATTGCAGGAAGAGCTTATCAGTTCGATAACTACAAGTCTGGGAATCGTTGACAAAACCCTTGGCAGACAATTATAAAGGCTAAAGGGGTTTTGGAAGAACATAAAAGGATGAAGATCAACTGTTAATTCGCAATAAGAACGACTTGTAGCTAAGGGTTATGCTCAGGAAGAGGGTATTGATTTCGAGGAATCATTCGCTCTAGTTGTTCACTTGGAAGCTGTTTGGATTTTCGTCGCATATGTTGCACACAAGTCTTTTCCAATCTACTAGATGGACGTGAAAACGGCATTTCTTATTGTCCTTGAGGAGGAGGGTTTATGTTGCACAACCAGATGGGTTCGTTGATCCTGATCATCCAGAGAAAGTTTACCGTCTTAGGAAAGCTCTATATGGATTGAAGCAAGCTCCAAGAGCATGGTATGATGAACTTCAAATTTCTGATGTCCAGCCATATAGGTACCTTTGACCCTACTCTTATTCATGTTAAGATACGGGGGAGGAACATTCTATTGGTGCAAATTTATGTACAAAACCCTTAAATTTCTAAACGATTGAAAAATTATTGCTTAATAGATTTGAGTTGTCCTTAAATGGGGAAAATGAAATTCTATTTAGGACTTCGATCACCAATCCCCAAGAGGAATCTTTTATCAATCAGGTCAAGTACGCTTTAGAAATAACTTAAAAAAACATGTTATGGAATAATGTGATTTGCATTGGTACACCAATGGCTCCAACCTAAACTGGATGAGATTGAGTGGAATAACTCGTAGACCAAGCTGACTACCATAGTTAAAAATAGGGTCACTCATGTATCTAATCTACGTAGACCAGATATAGTGCATGTAGTATGTTATTGTGCAAGTATCAGTAAGACCGGACTGAAATCACTCAAAGAGGTTAAAAGATCTTTCGATACTTAAGGGGTAACATTAACTTGGGGACTCTGTATCGAAAGGATTTGGGTGGGTGGGTGGCACTTCTGAACTAATAGCTTTTTTAGATGCTGACCATGCCGGATGTATTGATACTCGCAAAAGCACTTCTGGAGGAATACAACCTAGGTGATAAATTAGTCAGCTGGATGTCAAAGAAGCAGGACTGCACTACAATGTCATCAGCAGAAGCGGAGTAAGTGGGTTATCTGCAAGTTTTGTATTTGGTTAAAGGGTTACCCCCGGTAAATTTATAAATCACAAAACATTAAGTTACTATGGAATTGTGGCCTGAAATACCACATTAAACCTCAAGCCAAGCTTGAACTACACTAGTTCTATGAGTTCATCCTCCATAGGATTACATTAAACCTAAGACACTTCCCAATTTTCCCTACCTAGCTTCCAGACGGAAACATCAATTAACCAAACATAGCAACTAATCAAAAACATCATATAATTAAGTAGCATAAACTCTAAACGCCTTGGGCATCTTCCAACGATCAAGTAAATCACGCACCATCGCCTTGGTCTTAAAACAAAAAGAAAGAAGTTTTTAAGACGGACGTTGATCATGATTGCATTCCTTAGGTTTTCAGAGTACGTTTGTGATCTTGAACAATCGATTATTACGCTCAATCCATACAAAATAAGATGTAGCAGCTAAGATAAGTTTACCAATTATGCTTCTCGCTGTTCTCTTGTGAGCCATAGGCTGCAAATGAGCAATAATATCTTGAAGAATCGGTTGAATCATCTCCATAGCAGCAAGGTGACGAACAAGCTTCCAAACCTGAGCTGAATATACACACTCAAAAAGCAAATGCGCATGAGAGTCCTGTTGAGTGTTACAAAGAGGGCAACGAAGTAACGTTAAGTCGGTATTGACACCAACATCCCATTGCCTTAGCTTATCCTGAGTTTTTAGACTATTCCTCATCATTAACCAAAGATGAAACGAGTGCCTAGGAATAGCATGTTGTTTTGAATAAAAACCCACCACCAAAAATTTTTTTTTTTTTTTTCTGAACCATTGAAACCTTATTACCACGAGGCCTATGGGCCTCCAAGCATGGACGGGAAACAGAAAACACTCACAAAATAAAAACCATTACGATCACGCCATCTAAAGGTATCTTGCGTATGAGCTTCCAAATTAGGGGCTGGAATTTGTGTTAAGATAGGAGTCTTTATAATCCAAGATTGAGGCCATCTCCATTCATTGTTGACAACCAAATCAGCCACCTTACTATAGGTCAAAACCCTCTCTATGCTAATATTCTGAGGAGAGTTAGACGGCTAACGGACAATGGTCACACCAAGTATCATACCAAACCGAAGTAGAAAGACCATTACCTAGCTTAAACCCCAATAAGAATGGGACGACCTAGCCTCATGAGTTGTAGCATGCTTAACATCCCCATACGCACATCATCTTGAAAGGAAGACCCTAAACGGCAATTTTTGATTTTGTAAAGTATTGATCCACACGCACCCAAAAGAGGACTCTAATTATAAATGATGTTCCAAATATGGTTTGTCATCAAGGCTATGTTAAAAACATCCAAACTCTGTAGCCCAAGCCCACCCTCCCGTTTAGGAAGGCAAATGTCATACCATGCCACTTTGGCCTGCCCTCTCTTGAACTTACCGTTACACCAAAGAAAACCACGAATAAGACTTTGAATATTCATAAATTAATCTTTAGGTAGATCATAAAATCAAAGGACATATGAACTCGTTTTTGCATCGATTGAGAGGACATGATTTACATAGTTTACAAATCTCCGGCAATGACAAAAGACTGTATTCTTCCAATCTCCAATCTTATTCTTAACTCTATCAATAAGGATTTTACAATCCTTGTTGAGAAGTCTTGACGAAATAAGAGGAACCCCAACATATTTAACCGGAAGCTCACCTTCAGAAAATGGCATAATGTTGAGGATAACAAGCTTGGTATGATTCGGCACATTTCAAAAGAAAGCGGTACTTTTAGGAAGGCTCGGAACCGCCCCAATATTGATGATTTTAAATCCTCCTGAAGAGCATCCATGCTAACCCTACAGTAGCTGATTCCACATTCCCTACAGGCAAAGATTAAAGGATATCTGCAAAACAAACTTTTATAAGCTGAAAACTCCTTAACCAATCGCTTGTGACTATCGAATCTATCCCCGAAGAACTAACGCTGCGGTTAAATCATAAGGATAACCCTCATGACTATGTAAAAGATAAGGCGATAACGGGTCACCCTGTCTTAAACCTCTCTTTCCTTTAAAAAAACCATGAATATCCCCATTTAAACTTAAAGAGAACGAAGTAGAAGTGACACACGCCATAATCCAATTGATCATACGGGGATGAAAACCGAAGCACTCAAGGACACGACCTAAAAACGCCAATCCACCGTGTCATATGCCTTCTGGATGTCTCAATCTTTAAGCACCACCGAGGAGGCCCTATTCTTCCTGTACTGATAATAAGAATGTTATCCGATATTCGCCTACCCGGGACAAACGCCGATTGATTATCACTAACAACCTCCTTAACCCCATTTATAATACGATTAGTAAGAATTTTACTAATGCACTTATAAATGACATTACAACACGAAATAGGCCGGAAATTGGTAACTTTAAGAGGAGTAGGAACCTTGGGAATAAGAGCGAGAAAAGTGTGGTTTATCTCCTTCAATAATCTGCCATTCAAGAAAAAATCACGAATAGCATGACACACGTCTAGACCGACAATATCCCACCCCTTTTGAAAAAAGCCGCGATAAACACATATAGGCCAAGGAGATCGATCACTCTCCAATACTAAACATTGGCCGACTTAATTTCGTCATCTGTATTCGAGGATAACCATATTGGAATAAGAGTTCTTTCGAAACCTCGTTTGCACAAAAGCCCATCGACATTAACCATATCACTTCCAAGGAAATTTTCATAGTGAGATACAAAAGCATTTGCCACATCAGTTCCCGTGACCTCGACATTAGCTGAATTTAAAATGGTGTCAACACGACTTCTATGGTTACGACACTTAATAGACTTGTGGAAATATGTTGAGTTCGAATCCCCCACATCTAACCACTCAATTTTCGCTTTTTGCTTTAAGAATCGCTCCTCGTCAAGCTTAGCCTCAACGAAAGCCTGAACATACATGGCCTCTTCATCACGAAGGTTTACGTCATTAGGATTCAGGTCCAAGGCTTTCTGAACCGTATCAAGCTCAACTCTAAGTTTATTCACTCAATCATAAATTACCATGGTCTTACAAAAGTTTAAGAAATGGCTTTTTGAGAGACTTCAACTTAGACACGACCTAGAACATTTTATGGCCCTCAACATCCTTATTCCAACATCCTTATTCCAAGCATTAGAAACAACCTCCTTAAACTGACTTTTATGAGTAAGAAAATTGAAAATTTTAAATGGCTTTGGCTTACTAAAAGGCAGATTGGGAATATGAAGAACCGCAGGCGAGTGATCCGAGATTCGGTATGGTTGAAACAACGCGTAAGAACCTGGAAAAGCATCAATAAAATCCGTATTCCCCAAAATACGATACAGCTTCTTTAATAGCCCACCCTCTCCTTTTGGTTTTTGGTTCCATGTAAAGTGAAAACCGGAACTGGTAATGTCCATAACTTCAATGTTATAAACACAATCTTTAAATTCACTAATGCCGGATGACAGTTTGGACGAACTAGACGAGTAATCCTCCAAAATTTAGAACACATTGAAAATCCCCCTTGGAGTCCAGAAACACCTACGGAGTAAGCCAAAAGTGTTGATCCCTTAACTCATCGAATAATTTATTCTAGTTGAAGGACTATTACTTGCATACACAAATGAACAGAAAAACTGTTTCCCGAAAGCCTTATGAACAATCTTGACGTGCATTACTTGACTTGATTGAGAAACAACCACCATATTAACAATGTCTAAGTTCCAACCAAGAATAATACGATAACCTTTGGAGCAAAGATTAGCATTAGAAGTCCAGTCCCATGATCGGAAAACCTTATAATAGACCTTAGAAAGAGAAGAAATATCCACATGCGATTCTAAAATCGCGCACACACTTAGACGATTCTCATTCACAACATGTCGAACCTCAGATTGTTTAAGGGGACGGTTCAAACCCCTAATGTTCCAAGCAGCTATGCTAAACATTAATACAATCAAAATAGGGAGTGCTTGCCCCCTTAGGTTTTTTGTTCACCTCTATCTCTTCAACCTCACTCTCCGAATCAGTATCACGCTTAGCAGTCACCTCATTCATCATACTAGATTCACCTACTTTAGTTTCACAATAATATCATCCTGGGTACGGAGGGAATCAAATTGGTATTTCAACTTGAAAAGATCAATGTTCTCCTTTTCAATTTCCATCGTACGGGCTGGTTCAGAAACTTTAGGGCGATAAATAAAGGTACTCCTAATTTTATTAATCTTCACATCTTCAATCTTCCTGATATAACCATAGTAAACCCATCATTTCCCTCATCCACAGGATCCACTTTAGCGGTATCTACCACACGTTTAGGGCATTGATCAGATTGTGTCCAAACACATGGCATTCATGGCAAAGCAGAGGCTTCCATTCGTATTCAACGGAGATGTTCACATTCGTATGTCCCGTACCAACCACTTCTGGAACAACCATAATGACCTCTTGTTTCAGCATACCTTTTATCAATCACACGATTCCAAATACCGATGGACAAAAGATCACCCGCTAGAACAAGTTCGTGGAAATCCATCCAAGCCAGTGCAAACAAGACGACAACTTGCAACAGATCCTGAAATGTGTATGTTCGCGCTCACCGTGAGTACTGCTAAACCAAAAACCATTAAGCAAGCAATGGCTGATTTTGCATGGATAGAGGCAATGCAGGAAGAGCTTCATCAGTTTGACAGACTCCAAGTCTGGGAACTCGTTGACAAACCCTTTGGCAAGAACGTAATCAAGCTAAAGTGGTTATGGAAGAACAAAAAGGATGAAGATCAAACTGTAATTCGCAACAAGGCACGACTTGTAGCTAAGGGTTATGCTCAGGAAGAGGGTATTGATTTCGAGGAATCATTTGCTCCAGTTGCTCGCTTGGAAGCTGTTCAGATTTTCGTCGCCTACGCTGCACACAAGTCTTTTCTAATTTATCAGATAGACGTGAAAATGACATTTCTTAATGGTCCATTAAAGGAGGAGGTTTATGTTTCACAACCAGATGGGTTCGTTGATACTGATCATCCAGAGAAAGTTTACCATTTAAGGAAAGCTCTATATGGATTGAAACAAGCTCCAAGAGCATGGTATGATGAACTCTCAAATTTCCTGATATCCAAAGGCTTTACTAAAGGTACCATTGACCCTACTCTATTCACGATAAGATACGGGGAGGACATTCTACATGTGCAAATTTACATTGATGACATTATTTTTGGGTCTACAAACCCTAAATTTTCTAAACGATTTGAAAAATTAATGCACAGTAGATTTGAGATGTTCTTAATAGGGGAAATGAAATTCTTTTTAGCACTTTAGATCCACCAATCCCCAAGAGGTATCTTTATCAATCAGGCCAAGTACACTTTAGAGATTTTTAAAAAATATGGTATGGAAAAATGTGATTGCATTGGTACACTAATGGCTACCAAACCTAAATTAGATGCAGACTTGAGTGGAAAACTTGTAGACCAAACTGACTACCGTAGTAAAATCGGGTCACTCATGTATCTGACATCTAGTAGACCAGACATAGTACAAGCAATATATTATTGTGCAAGATATCAAGAAAGACCAACTGAAAAACACCTCAAAGAGGTTAAAAGACCTGAGCGGCACCATTAACATGGGACTCTGGTATCCGAAGGATTCTGGCTTTGAACTAACAGCTTTTTTAGATGCCGACCATGCCGGATGCATTGATACTCGCAAAAGCACGTCTGGAGGAATACAATTCCTAGGTGATAAATTAGTCAGCTGGATGTCAAAGAAGCAAGACTGTACTGCAATGTCATCAGCAAAGGCTGAGTACGTGGCGTTATTTGCAAGTCGTGCTCAAGTAATGTGGATGAGGACAAAACTTAAAGATTATGGCTTCAACTACAACAAAATACCATTATATTGCGACTCTTAGTCAGCCATAGCAATCTCATGCAACCCCGTGCAGCACTCCCGTACCAAACACATCCATACTCGATATCATTTTATCAAGGAACAGGTTGAAAATGATATAATTGAATTGTACTTTGTCAGAACTGAATACCAATTAACTGATATGTTTACTAAAGCCTTACCCGAAGATAGGTTTCAGTATCTTGTCAGACGAATTGGTATGAGATGTTTGACTCTAGCAGAACTAGAGGTTCTGGCAAATGAATCTGCTTGATATATTCTTCAAACATCGACTTGTAAATATTTTTCAAAAAAACAAAATACAAAAATATAAAACATATAAAAACAAATACAAAAATATAAAATTTCAAAAAGAAAATACAAAATCAAAAAATCATAAAATGTTTCACAAAAAGAATATTCTCGACATGTCTCTTGGAATCGATAACATTTACGTACCTAGAAATGTTGATTAACATCGACACGGGAGTGTAAATGAAGTTCGAACAGGAGTTTCAAATGCTTTTAAAACATGTCATTTCTAATTTTCTTTATGACTTGTAATTGCTCTCATATTGCAACTCGGACCCGAATGACAAAGGAGAGTGTACGTTTCAGTACACTTATCCTTAATGTTAAAAGAGAAGTCTTCTAACATTTGGTTTTTTCAAAATGTTAAACATAATTTTTCAAGAATTTCTCAATGACAATTCATAATCTTTCAAAATTATGTGTTCGACACTCCAACCCTCATCAAGTTTTACAAGACAATTCTTCTACATTTGGTGTCATTTTCAAAATGAGTAAATGTTTGAGGGGGAGTTTTTCGAAAAACAAAGTTTTAATGATTTTGGATACATCATAACATGACAATATTTATGTATTCAAAACATTATAAAAAGTCTTAATAACAACTCAGTAATAATAATGACTACTCAATAGATTGTATGTTATAAGATGATTTCGTGGTTGAGCATAATTTTTCAAGAATTCTTCAATGACAATTCATAATCTTTCAAAATTGTGTGCTCAACAATGCTAACCCTCAATTTTATATTCATTTTACAACTTGGTATCATTTTTTTGGTGTCAAACATATGTAAAATTGAGGGGGAGCAAGTTAATGTTCCATATAATTCATGCTAAGTATAATACTATTTTTCCATAGGATTTTCATGACAAATTTTAATCACATGGTATTTCAAAAACTAAGTGAATTAGTATTTAAAATAAGGGGAGAAATATAATTAAAATGTGATCTTGAAAATAATAAGTTATCTAAATGACTCAAAGTGTTGTTTATACTCTTCGAAAAAGGTTTTATGGTTACGATCTCATATCCAACAACATCTTAATTCACGACGATTCTAAAATCATAAGGTGGTTAGGTTAGGTATTAGTCCTATGATCCAACCACAACCAGAGGGATCTACCCAATGACACTCCATAGTTAGAAATAGCAGTCCTTAAGTATGATTGGAGATGAATGAGTATAAGGGAATAATGTCGATTAAGATTGAGCTAATATTGGAAAAATCATAACAAGGTGTTAGTAATGACGTCTTGGTAAGCATTGAAGGGGTTGAAGAATGAAAAAGAAATGTATGGATAAAGGGTGAAAAGAAAGCAGCCCTCCACATAACTTAGGCAAAAACCGGGTCAATACATAATCTATCGGTTTTCACAAAAGATGAATTCTGATATTGAAGACAACATCATGGACCCAGTGATGCAATGCACAATACTTACCAGCCATTCGAGTTTCTCTTAACAGAAACTTGTCTCATTTGTCACGGAGATACACACGACTTTTATTGACTTTCTCACTCTGAGTTAGTTGATATTGAATAGGTGGCAGTCTACTCCAGCCTCCGAGTACTAAAACCAAAATGCACTAATCGAGTCTAGAGCCAAGAGATTAATAAAATAAATCTCATTAGGACACACTCCATGATAAACACTTGTTGAACACCAATAAGTTCACAAGCTATTAACAAGAGTCCTACGCATTATCCTTGTGATTTTGCCAGAACATCCGAGTGATACTTAAGTATTCACCGTGAAGATGGAAATCCTGCTTGAGCCAACATCAAACAAGCTCTTAGTAGGTGACTTGCGCGATTCTATATGAATCAAACTTGTGTCAACTGGAAAGAAACGATGGTGCGATTCTATGTGAATCAAACTTGTTCTAGTAAATGAATTGACAGCTTAATCAGAAAGATATTAACTATTTGATTCACTCTTATCGTGTTGTCTGCTTTGAGATACTCCGGTAACAAGAACGGCTAGTGCAGCTGCGAAACCCTGTCAAGAAGATTCATATGAATTCTATCTGATCACAGGCAATATTTATACTGATTAACGGGGAACCGTGGTTACTGCAACCGTATTTGACAAAGTGACAAAGACACTCTCGTCCATATCTGATGATTATCACTAACGTAAACTTACAGGTTTTGTGGTGGTGGCGGTATCCCATTCCAGCTGAAGTCGGATTCATTACCACATGCTCATGCTCAAACTACAAAGACATACTATAAGCATCAAGATTCAAGAATTAATAAAGCTTAAGATTTAATGACAAAGACTTCTACAAACTCTGATATTCAAGATCTTTCTTCAAGATATCAAGTCTATCAAGGGAGATTATTAGCAAGCTTTCAAGATGATGCAAAGTATGAGCATGTTGGTCAAGACACAAGATCACAAGGAGGCAAAGATGATCAAGACAAAAGGATAAAGATTTAAAGAACTTGGACGTAAAGACGAAGTCGAAAGACAATGATAAAGGCTCAAGATCAAAGATCACACAACATGAAGGAACAAGCCTACAACAAGATAAAGACCAAGAAAAAGACAAGAGCTTAATGACAAAAGCAATCTTATTGATCTCATGAAGGAGTGTCACAATGAACTCATTTCGGTGGAGATTTTTAGCCTTAAAATATTGAGTCGAACAAGAAGTTCGTTCATTTGAAATATTAGGCCTCGGTCATTTATTTATGTAATATTGTAATAGGCTAGAAGGGTAAACGGGCTCGCGAACGTAATCTAATCTTGTACTAGTTCTGGACTAAGGTCCATTGTAATCCCGAACCCGGCCCAAGTCAAACACCATTTGGCCTAACAAAGCCCATGTGGTGTAAGTATAAATACTCCTCTCCAAGTGTGGAGAGGGTGTTGGTCTCATTTGTTTTCACACACATTTGTTAGATTCAACCATTCTTATTTTCTCTCTACTTTCTCTCTCTAACCTCTCTCTAAAATTCTTCATATCTCCTATCTTATTTTCTTGTTACCATGGTAAAGTGAAAGTATTCTTGGGTCATCGACAGTTGCACTTGTTACATAACCAGAGATGGTGAAAATCTTGACAAGATGAAAGAAAAAGGGGATCCGTGCATTTTGGTGGGATACTCAACTCAGTCTAAGGGATATAGAGTTTACAACAAGAGAACCCGTTTGATAGTTGAATCCATACATATTAGATTTGATGAGATCAAAGAGATGTCTGAGACGTCTGTTGATAATAACACTTCAAGCCTCGTTCTCCAACAACAAAAGGCGTCAGACTATAACAACTCTAGCCCTGCGCCCCAACTACAAAATGTTTCTCCTTCAGCAGATACAACAGCACCGTCACAAGATGATTTAGCTCGTGGTTTTGGCAGACGCTGCAGAAAGTGTTAGAGACGCGATTAGATTTGAGTACTGATTAGCATCCTCAAGCGGATGGACAAAGTAAACGTATGATTCAGAATTTGGAGGATATAATGAGGGCATGTGTTATCGATTTTGGTGGTAGTTATCAATTGAGCCTTCGATGTGCTCCGTTTGAAGCTTTGTATGGTAGGAAATGTAGATCGCCTGTTCTATGGGCAGAGATTGGAGGGAGTAGTTGGACTGGACTTGAGTTAGTACAAGAAACGACTGATAAGGTAGTGTTGGTAAAGGAAAAGCCCAAAGCGGCGAGAGATCGTCAAAAGAGCTATGTTGATTATAGGCATAAGCCGTTAGAGTTTGAGGTGAGAGATCGTGTATTGTTAAAGGTGACGCCTTGGAAGGGCGTAGTTCATTTTGAAAAGAAGGGTAAGTTAGCATCGAGATATGTAGTACCGTTTGAGATCCTTGAAAGGATTGGCCTTGTAGCTTATAGGTTGAGTTTACTTGAGGAGTTGAATAGCATGCATGACAGCTTTCATGTGTCAAGTCTGAAGAAGTATCTGGCGGATGCTAATTTACATGTGCCGTTGGATGAGATCAAGGTCGACAAGACACTTCGTTTTGTCGAGGAACCTATAGAGATTATGGATCGAGAAATTAAGAAGCTAAAACATAGGAAAATAGCGCTTGTGAAAGTTAGGTGGAATTCAAAACGTAGTCCTAAGTTTACTTGGGAACACGAAGACCAGATGAGGATTAAGTATCCACAGTTGTTCAAGGACCGAGTTGTTGAGCCTGCTAGTTAAATCTCAGGATGAGATTTCCTCAAGGAGGGGATACTGTGACATCTGTGATTTAATCAGGCTAGTGATAATTTTAGAAATGGCTAAGGGTTCATATTATGTGATTTCTTGTGTGCTATGTGTCATATATGTGTGCTAAGTGGTTTGAATAGGTGTATGATATCATTTTGAGGTGAAAGATCATCTCATTTTGAGTGCGTTTGTGTTTGGTGATGAGTATTCCATTTGTTCACGTTTAGTGATGATGGAAAGGAATGGCGTATTGCATGCAATGCTACGTCAATAGTTGGATGATTGTGTGTTAAGCGTTTATGGGAAAGGTATCATTTTGGAAATAAGTGAAGAGAGTGAAATTTGGATATTTATAGAAGACTTTCTAAATATAGAAAGTGAAATGTGAAATGGAAAGTTATTTTTAGAAAGTTTAGTAAGTAGCGTTTATGTAAAAAGGTTTACCCAAATTAGCTTAGGTTTTTATGAAAACTTAAGGTAATGAAGATAATTAGTTAATTAATAAATAAAATAAATATAATTAAAAAGGGGGATGCGTCCGGTTTTAGAGAAAAAGAGAAAAAAAGGGATTTAAGTCCTAATCTAGTTAGGAAAGTATCTTGGGATTATCTTAAACCTTATTGTAAAGCCTATAAATACCAAAAACCTTCCTCCCCTTGTATTTTTATGTTCCCAACCAAATTTCTCAAGAAGAAAGAAAAAAAAGATTTTTTTTTATCAAGATCAAGTTGGAGATTTAGTGTTTCAAGAATCAAGGATTTATGTATGTTCGTAAACCCTAGTTGTTTAGTTTTCTTTAAATCATGTAACAATTAATATGATGGATGATTAGGGTTTTAAAAACTTCTGAAATTAAGGATGTTTTAATCATGCTAGAGCGTTTAGGGTTTAATTAGATCTTATTGATGTAAGTGGTTAGAGTTAGATCGCTTTAATTCATGATTTAAAGTTGAGCAGAATTTAGGGTTGTGTTCAACTGATGATATCTAGATGTTAAAAACATGTTTTGATATGATTCCAGTGCCTAAATTATAGTTTAAAGAGTCTATTTTTCAAAACGTCCGGTCTCGAATGATTTGGAGTTATAGAAGTTGGTTAAATATTGGTTACAAGAAAAGTTATCAAAACAGTAAATACGGGTCAGAATTAGGTCATGTTTAGGAGGGTAAAACCCTAACTTAAAAGTGGAATTAAGGTTAGCCAATCTACAGTGATTAAGTTCTATATGTATATAAAGAAACCCTAGAAGGAGAGATTCTGATTGTGTGTCTAAGTATGATAATTAGGGCCATACTTTTTTGTGTGCAATCATATCCGAATTGGGCCAGTTTTGAAGTTGGATTTTATTTGGGATAATTACACATGTAATGAGTAATTGGGAATCACAAGGTAGTTAGTAAACTCATAAATTAACTTAGATGATTTTTGGTATAATTTATGAAAGGCAGCAAGTAAGGGTTTTAAGAGGCTAAAGTTACACTAAAAGTCTGCACTTTTGAACAAATTACAGTTAACTAGTGTAATGAGTTTATGAAGTGGTTAAGGTTGGGCAGGGTGTCGGGGTGACCCATGGTGGTTAATCAAACCTTTAGACATCCATCATATGTGTGTTACATGGACTTATAGTTTTTTGCTTGAGGTCGCGTTGTAACTGTTTGTTTATTTATTTATATAGTTGCGTGATAGGAATTGGAAGCTGCGTTCGGAGCAATCAAGTGAGTTACATAGTCCCACTTTTTATATTGTTTTAAACTTGGGATGGAAATGATGCAAGTGTTTAAATGAGTTTTGAATTCCTGTTATTATGTGTTAGTGTAAATGCATGGACTATTATGTGACTAATGAGCGTTATGTGCTACATGTTATGTGATGTGATATTGATGTGTTACCTAGTCAGGTGGATTACTTGCGGGTATCCATGGCCTGAGCTAGAGGGAAAGAGATTTGGTATGATCCAAGAGCGATATGGGTCGTTTGCTTGGTGTTTGGTATTTGATTTGATTGAATTGCATGTTAGCTTGTATGTTAGTTAACATAATTGTCATGCAAAGCGTATTGTTTTATAATTGCAGGAATTGGTTAAATTTTTTTGGTAACTGATTTGATATGAGTGTCTGAAAACCTATGTTTTTCACCAACCATTGTGTTGACATATAAACATCATTTTCAGGTATTTCAGCAGGATGAGATAAAGTTTTGGAACGTGGCTAGTGGACCTTAGGCGCTAGTGTGAAGTTTAGATATCTAGAATGAATTTCGTTATTTGTTTTGGATGATGAATGTTAATTGTTTTGCTTTGGTTAGGATGTATGAATGTTTGCATGTCATGACATTGACATGAACTGCCTTCATATCAATGTCAGACGCCTTTTGGATTTTGTTGGTGTGTTTGGGTATTTTCATGACACTGCGTTTTCGGGGGGGGGGCCAATTATACCTTGTGTTTTATGCAGTTTAGTTTCTCTATATGAATGCCAATGTGTTGTGATGATTCCTTTTCTTGTCGCGCCTCGTGTTTCCGCCTTGGCGGGGTGTTACATAAACAATGAGAAAAATATTAAATGTAGTTAAAAAAGAAAACAGTTACATCACGTGGGTGGGTGAGTGTGACATAAAGTCATAAACTACACGACAAAAGCAAATATTATTTTTTATTTTCATTTTCTCTCTTGGTTCCTTCTTCCCAAACGTTTCTAACTTTTTGTTTCAACACCAGACCAGAAACGCGATTAAAAACCCAAAAACGTCTCCTAAATGTTTTTGTCTCAACACCTGCCGTTTCCATTCCACATGAAACGTTTCCCTTTTTTTTGAAACGTTTCCGGCGCGTTTCCAGACGTTTCCAGCCGTTTCCCGTTTCTGAAATGTTTTCGGTACGGGAGACGGCACCCCGACGGCGTTTCCGTGCAACATAGCTAACCAATAAACCCTATACAAAAACCCTAAACCCCTAACCACTAACCTTTCAATAACCTAACCTTCCTCCCTACCTACTAATCCTTATACAAAAACTCTAAAAACCCCTAACCACTACACTCTATTACCAAAAATCCTACAAACCCTAACCACTAGGTATATATCAAGTGATATATACATAAACTTTAAAATATATACCAAAAATCTAAATCCCTGATCACTACCCTATACCAAAAATCTAAACCTCAAACCAATGTGTGTAATATCACAAGTGATATATATACATAAACTTTAAAATCTATATCCTAAACCCTAAACCCCTAACCACTAAACCATATACCAAAACCCTAAATCCCTAAGCACTAAAGCCTATACCAATACCTTTATAAAGTAAGATTCATCAGTGGCTTAACATTTATTACCTGACATTGTAGTATCACAAGTGATAAATAAATAATAATAATATCTCATGTGATAAAGTAATATAATGTGACATTAGTCATGGTATTCCACGTATAATTAATATCACATGTGATAAAGCAATATAATATGGCACTAACTGTGGTTATTTTTGAAATTATTAACATGTAATCAATGTTATGTATCACTTGTGATATTCAACTGTTAGTAGGATTAAAAGGGTTAAAACATAGTTTTGTGAGAAAATAGTGTTTTAATTTAATTTTTACAAATTATGTTTGATATATGGTTAGAATGGTAAAAATATTTATTTTTTAATGTCAAACATGATGAACCATGTAATGTTTTACATAAATACTTACACTCATTTTATGACATCATGTTGAGTGTTCGAACGTACAAATATGTTATATCACATGTGATACTTCAAGTAGGTTTGATGATAAAAAATAAAATTCTTCGATATTCACCAACTTCTATAAATAAACTGTTTTGATTTGGATGTCCAAAAATTATGTATGATAAATGGTTGGAAAGCTAAGGATATATACTTTTCAATGCCAAAAATGATGAATCAGTTGAAGTTCTACACAAATATTTATACCCGTTTTACGAAAGCATGTGAAGTGTTCTAACTTACAGATTAGTGTAATATCACACGTGATATATCAAACAAAATACTACACCGAGAAAAAACAGAAAAATACAAAAAAAAATGTCGAAAGTATATGAACGTGCCCATCTATTAAAAGATAATTTAATGCTCGTCACGATTGTGTAATTTATGTATCTTAACGTTTTGCTGTTTTTGCTATATGTAATTTTTAAAAATAAGGGTGAAAATATGTTTTAATTAAAAAACACAAAAGTAAAAAGGGGTGGTGAATGTTTTTTAACGTTTAATCTTATCCATTAAATAAAATTAAATCTTAGATTAATCCCATCATTAGATTAAACTCAAATGGATGATGGAGATTTGTCTTTTGGTATGTGAGGAGAAACTGGTATGCAAATGAACTTTTCTCAAAAAGTATTAAACAATATTTACACTCTAATTTAGTGGTGGATTTTATTACTATGTTTAGTAAAAGAGTTATTTTGGTATTGCCATTTACTTTTTTAAAAGTTTTTAGTTTCAAAGAATGATGATTCATGCTTTATAAGTAATATAGGTTTAAAAAATATCTAATATATAAAGCAAATTAGACACCTCATCTTCATTTAATACCCAAAAAATTAAGTAATCTATTTTATAAAGCATAATGTACAATCATTAAATGCAACCTTTCACCACAAAATCAACTATCTAACAAATACACATATTAAAGTAAAATGTACAACATTTATTCCTTTATGCATATGTTACAAGTATAAACTAATTAATGTTATTTTTAAAACACCCTTAAAATGAAAAATAAATATATTAAAGCAAAAAATACAACATTTATTCCTCCACGCATATGTTATAAGTATAAACTAATTAATTACACTAATTAATGTTATTTTTAAAACACCCATAAAATAAGAAATACATGTTATTATACACATTTTACAAGCTAATAAAACATACAAAGCATAAAACAATTTATATGCTAGCAAGTTGATGATACATATGGTTTTAAAAACTGAACCGGACCAACGGGTTCCACCAGAAATCGGAGTCGCCATCGGGTTGACTAGCAAATAAAATCCATTCAAAAATGAAACGGAGATGGCCGGTCGAAACCGGTAAAAACAGGTGAATCGGGTCGAACTAAAATGATTTTTTTATTCTCCGGTTAATCAGTTTGTTTTTTTTTTGCGTCTAAACTTTAATTACATGGTACCCGGCGCTGCAACGCGCGGGTAACACAAAAAAGCTTAAAATATATCTGAATTTAATTTCATGTACTTTTATGTAATGTTACATTAATAAATTTTAACTTTAACTATTCGCTAATTAACCTAATAAATATATATAAACTTAAGCTCAAATCCCGACTCTAGCCCATTTCGCCACATATACCCAAAACAAAATGTGCTTTCAAAATGAAGAACATGCTCGAAAATCCGACAAGGACAAACCGTCAAATACCTAATATTTATGTTAATTGTTAAGTTTATGCTAATTACCAAAAGACCATCTAAACGCTAAAATGGATAGCGGTAGAACATTTATAAACGCTAAAACCACCCTGACCAGTTGGTTGGGTTGCCCCAACCCATAAGCCGCCCCATCCCATATTTATATTATCCTAATTAAAATTTAATAATTAAACCCTTTGTTATAAATATCAAACAAAATATCTTCAATAATAAGTTGCAAAATATCATAGTTTTGTATAGAAAAGTTCTATTTAAAAAAGATTTATTTAATGAACAAAATATCTAATCTCAACTATTCATCTTATTTTAATTTAATAATTTAGATTAATTGTCATCTTAATTTAATAAGAAAAATATACTTTTTATTCTTCTTTTTTATAATTAAATATTCAGCAAACTGTTAATCGTTAGGTAAAACTAATTATACTATCGCGGCGAGAATTTAATTATCTTTCTATAGATTGACACATCTATATACTTTCGATGAACTTCTTTTTAAATTTCCGCCCAAAAAATTCAATGTATCAAAAAATCACATTTGATTTCTTACTTTAAAAATCACAAGTGAATTTTTGAAATCGTATTCGATTTATGGATTTATGAAATCATACGTGGTATATTACATTAAGGGTTCGTTTGGTAGGACAAAATGAAATGTCAATGAATGGAATAAACGACGTAATGAAATAAATAGTGTAATGTAATGATTCATTACCGTTATTAATCATATTTGGTCCGTATGATAAGATGTAATGAAATCGATAATAAAAAGACTAAAATACCTCATATGATAGGAAGTTTATTTAATGTGGTTAGTTAATGATGGACTTTTATGTAATTTTGATTCAATTATAAGATGTAATGAAAAAAAAGTAAGGGACCCTTAAGGAATAATTTTGGTGTAATGAGTCATTCCTTGTAATGAATAATTACATTCTATAAATGTAAACAAACAATATTTTTTCATTCCATCGTAATAATCTTTTCCATTCCTAATTTGATTACAACATACCAAACGCTACGTACAAATCACATGTGAATTTGTAAAATCACATGCGATTTGTGAAAACACATGTAATTTTTAAAACAAAAAATCACAAGTGATTATACAAACCACGTGTAATTTTTCCTTAGTTGATGTTTTATGCATCAAGGAGGTGGGGAGGAACGGATAAATCAATATGAAGCTTATCTACGACGAATGCAGTGAGAAACTTCCTCTCAAAAAAGATTCGACCAAGTTTTTTAGAAACTTTGATCATGGGTTCTTCGGGGCAAAACTTCTCTTGGCACACCTCATAGAAAACTAGCATATCAAGTTCTCCCGTCTTCCTCGCCTTAATATTGGTTTAGCTTTCTCATTAACCTAATAAAGTATTTCGTAGCCATGTTGAAATATGTGTTATACAGGGTTGTTATTTGTCAGAGTTTGGGTTGCTATTTGTTAGAGTTTTGACTGCCACACCCCTAAAATATCGCAGCGGAAAGGTAAGCGAGGGTGTCGACATTCTTAGCATACAAGTACAAGATATAAAGAACGGCCTTTGAATGAGTCGTTTAAAAAGTTTTTCATTCGATAAATTACGTGAAATAAGTTTTAAACCAAGTACAAACCATAGTTTCAACACAGAAGATAAATAGTTTCAAAAGAGTAATCAAATGAACAAAGTTTATGCAGGAAATCTTCATGTGACGCAACCGCAAAGGGTGACTCTATCAATGAGACTTCATAATGCTAGCCATGTAATTCAAGGACTTGAGAAATACATGCTTAAAATATCAGCAATAATATTGGTAAGTTCATAGGTTTATATAAGCAAAGTATGTAGTATGACCCAGATTTCATAAGTATGATCATTGTAACACATACAATATCACATAAGTAAAAGCAGTTACGATTATGATAGCTTCAATACTCACACGTCATAAGCAAATAAGCTAGAAAGATGGAAGGTGTTTTAGAGAGAGAAGGAGAGCTAAATAGGGAAAGTGGAAGAAAGAAAGAGGAGGTTTCATTGTTTTTAAAAAAAAAAAAAAAAAAAAAAAAAAAACAAAAAAAATAAAATAAAAAAAAAAAAAAAAAAAAAAAAAAAAAAAAAAAAAAAAAAAAAAAAAAAAAATTTTTTAAAAAATTTAATTTTTTTTTTTTTTTTTTTAAAAAAAAAAAAAAAAATAAAAAAAAAAAAGAGAAAGAGTTAACAAAAATGACAACCAACCCTTCCTAACATGTTAGGGAGTGGTTTGTATAGTTCCTAGGACTCTTAGGATGTTTCCATGGAACGGGCTCGGGATTACATGAGCTTTAGACCGAAACACATGCAATATTAGATTAAATAACGAGCCTGATACCCTGTCTAGCCTATTACAACGTGCATAATATAATGATCGAGACTTTCCTAATTGAATTGCCTGAGACTTTCTTGTTCGAACTCAATATTTTGATGGCTACAATCTCCTCGAAGTGAGGTATTGACGATTTAAACTCTAAGATGTTATTACACGGTTAAGCTTTGAAGTCTTGGTCTTGGTCGTTATCTTTGTTGTAGGCTTGTTCCTTTATGCTGTGTGATCTTTGATCTTGAGCCTTTGTCATTGTCTTTTGACTTGGACTTTAATTCTGAGATCTTGAAATCTTTCTCCTTGAAATCTTTGCCATCTTGCGACCTTGTGTCTTAACCAACATACTCATAATTTGACATCACTTGAAGACTAACAATCTCCCTTAACATAGATCTTTTACTTGATCTACTTGTTATCATATGCTTGATGTTCTTTGAGGAAGTTCTTGTTTATCAGAGCGTGCGGAAGTGTATCTTTAAAGTTCATAGCTTTCTTCAAGTCTTGATTGATGTCTTGAATATATCTTGAGCTTAGAGTATGAGAATGTGGCCTTGACTACTCTAAAATTGTGGTGAACACCATCGTCATTACCTGCATGTAAAGGTTAGAAAGAATAGCAGTTATGGTGATACCATGTCTTTGTTATTTCGTCAGAGTTCAGGGTAGCGTTAACCTATGGTTCGTAAGGGACGTTCCCCTATAAATACTGTACCTGTGATCAGGTAGATTCAATTTAGAAGAGTCTCCTTAACAGGGTTTCCGGCTGTACTAGCCTATTCTCATTACCAGAACGTCTCAAAGGAGACAACATGATAAAAGTAAATTAGTTAGTTATTGTCTTACTGATTGAGTTGTCAATTCGTTCACTAGACCAAAATCAATACAAGCTTGATTCATATATAATCTCGCAAGTCACCTACCTCAGTGTTGTTTGATGTTAACACTGATAGGATTTCCATTCGTCATTATGAATACTAAAGAGTATCACTCTGAATGTTCTAGCAATTATCACGAGGATAATACATAGGACTCTTGTACAACTTGTGTTCTTAATGATGAACAATCATGTGTACATTGAATTTGTGTCCGATGATATTTTTGATTGATCTCATTGGCTCTAGACTCGATAAGTGCACATTTGTTATTTGATGATCAAAGGCTGGAACAGACTGCCACCTTTTCAATATCAACGATCTCGGAGTGAGAAAGCCAACAAAAGCGTATTGATCTCCGTGAGAAATGAAATAAACTTCTTTTGTGAGAAGCCTGAGTGGCTGGGAAGGGTTGTGTCTTGCATCATTGGGTTTATGATGACTTCTTGAATACTATAATCATCATTGTGATTACCGATAGATTATGCATTGACCCGGTTTCTGCCTAAGTGTATGAAGGGCTCATTTCTTTTCACCCTTACATAACTTTTCTTTTTCATTCTTCAACATCTTCAATGTTAAACCAACGCATCCTCATTATCACCATGTTGGGATTGTTTCAGTGATAACTCATGCCTTGGATAACATTTTTCCCGTTCTCACTTTACTTATTTTTTATATCATACGTGAGGACTTCTAATCTATTTGTTGGAGTGTCTCTGGGTAGATCCCTGATTGCAGTAAAATAATATATAAGTATAGAAAATTACCAAACTACCCTTGAGGACAAAGGTAGTAAGGAGAATTCTCACAATTATATATAATAATAGGTATATTAACCGGGAAGTATGATTCCCGGGTCGTATTTCCCCAACGATTTATGAAATTGAGACCACGTTTGTTGTTCGGATAATGATTTGAATTGGTTCGAAGATGATTTGTTTCCTAAAATCCTAAAATTAAACAAATTAAAGGACAATTAAACCTAACTTTAATAACGTGAATTTAAACTTTAATTAAAAACGCAAAACGAGAACCCTAAACGGCGATTAAAAACCCTAATTTCCAAATTAACCTATATAAAATTTTCTCTTTTAATAGACTTTAATTTACTAAAAAGTAAGTTTAAAGAAAACTAGAACAAAAACGGAGTTGAAATGAGCTTAAAAACACGAAAAACGAGAACGGAAACGATTCCCGTTTCTTTAAAAATTGCAAACTTTTCCATTTAACCCTACGGGAAAAAACTAATTTCCTAAGCACTTTATTGATAAACGAAAATTTTTAAAAGATTATATTTATTTGATTATTTTTCTATTTTTATGATTTTTCAAAGTTTTTCATACAAATAACAATTTAAAAATCCAAAACTAATTATATAAATTTCTAAAAAAAACATCCCGCAACTCGCATCCCTCCCGGCATCTCCGCAACTCAGCTATTTTATCCAGCTTAACGCCAACGCAGTTTAATCATCTTCAACAGGATTAATATACTAAGAGGAAAAAAAACGTATCAAATAAATAGATGATTTGAAAACTATAACGTGAAAACTGCCCCCCTGGGCACGCGGATCGAGCGTCTTTTCTCGTTTTGGAGGCATAAGCATGTCTGGGGTACTGCCAATCTCCCCCTCTTACCCTAACAACCCCCATATTATCTATAAATCCCACAAAACCACCAACACTTATAATACAACTCACAAATTACCACCCAATAAACTAATCACGACCATATAAAATTCCATCCAAAAAACTCAGTCAACCGTCATACCCATCCCGAAACAATCAAACCATACTATAATATAAATCTAAATCAAAACAACAAAATCCACATTCCCAGCAATAATGCTAAAACCACCATACCTCCTAGCTATTATATAACCACACAACTCCTACACATCCGCACCCCATCACTACCCCCCCACCACCAACACCCTCCATAAATCTACCAATCACACTACCTCTCAACCAAACCCATTCCCAATCCAATCAAGTCCATTTCCGTAACAATCAACCCAAACCTTCACCCCACAATGCCCATCTTTTCCCCCTAAATAATCCACACAAAAACTTCATTCCATATCCAACCATATTCCCACCCCCCTACCATATAATACAAACCAAAAATCCCAAACTCCACCTTCCCCCTAACACTACCATCCTACCACAATTTTAAAAAACCATCCCTACCAACTACACCATCCCCCCACCCCCCCTACCATTCCCATACCAACACCCACCAATCCATCACAACACAATCAACTAAATCCCCCCAAAACCTTCCAACATCACCCCAACACCACCTCCAACCCACCCCCCACCCCCCCCCCTACCACTTTCACCAAAAATTCATCAAAAACCCACCTCACATTTCTCCAACATCCCAACAACCGACAACCAATTCAACCCCACCCCCACCCCATCACAACCCCCACAAACCTCCCACACAAAATCTCAACCCAATAACATCACCCTCAATAATCCCCCTAAAACACACTCCCCCAACTACCAAAATTCAAACAATCCCCTCCTTCACCCACCCCTCAACCCCCCTTCACCTCCCCACCTACCATCCTCACCCCCACTTCCCACATACAACTAATCCACACTAACACCAATATACCAAATTACCTACCCCCACCAAAACCACAATCAAAAACCTCAATCCCAATTCAAAAAAAATAAACACAATCATCCTATATCCACACCACATCCCCACCCCCAAACCCCCCCATCATAACCTCCCAACCAACCAAAACAATCCCCCCCCAAACCCCCACCCCCTACCCAAAACCCCCAATTCCAATCAACCCTCAAACCTCCCTAAATCTCCCTCCCTCAAATCTCCACAACTACCCCCCCACCACCCCCCCACCAAACCCTCACCAACCCAACACCACACAACCCCCCCCCCCCCCCAAACCATCTCTCAATTCTGATATATATATACTGCTTGGTGAATAAGATTAATCGTAAGTTCCCATATACCCCCACCTCACAACCAACTATTAACTATAATAATAACCCCACCCCCCAAACCCTAAAACCCACCAAAACTCACATTTACAACGTTACACTCAGCTTCGCACGCTCACACACACCCTTACCCCCCCACAGATAATATAGACTCACTCGCACTAATCAGTCTATCCCCCCCCCCCCCCACACCCCAACCACCACCTCCCCAATACCCACACTCGTCCTCAGTGAAATATAGCACAAGAGGCTATGTGAGTCCCTATACTGCTCCTTCATGACTACCAACTAATCTACAACACACTCCTGTTTTGTAACTCCACCCACCTAAATCTGGTCCCCACCTACATACTTGACAGATACTCAGACTATCCACACTGTCACCTATCTCCTAATAGCGTATAATCCTCCCCATACTTACCCATGAGTACAGTACTACTCATACAACTCGCGCGAGAACACATTTCCACTACCTTGTGGCACATATAGTGGTCGTGCACAGTATACCGAGTGGACCATGTGAGTCACATTGTCCATATACCCCAAGCTGTCCCCAACCATACTAAAAATCTACCACCCTCCACGTATCACACTACGTACTAGTCTACCCCCCCACACAACATCTACCTACACAAGACTCTCTTCTCATAGATCACAACAACCTCATCTCACAGATCTCGAATCCTCTATCTCACTCCCGGCACTCCCTAGTCTAATACACCACCACAACCACACTATGACAGAGTGATTGACCACACTAGCGCTAACCCCCTATCTAGTATCATAGACTACTCTCGTGCCTCCAGTGACCACTGATATATCCCCTAACCATCTACTACCTATACTCAGCCGTGTTCCCACCCTCATCATACCTCTGCTGCAGCCCTCACATACTCAACAACTATCAACGCTCTCGTACTGCCGTCTACAGATCCTACTCCCTCAACACCTCTCTATGACCTTCATCCCATAATGTATTGTGTCGCTCTCTACTAATATCCTGTCATAATTCACTTGCGCACATTCCCAACATAAAGAATCTCGTGTCTGTGTGTACCGCGTCTCGTGTACTTAAATTCCCCACCGCCGTAGTATGTGTGTGTGACCGTGCCGTCACAAAAGTGTCCATAATAATACAGTCATCACGTGGACCTCAATCTACTCTCTCCTAACGGTAGACTGCCTCAGCCCCACGCCCCACACAATACCCCTAAAATATTATATATACCTTCTTACACTCAATACACATTACCCCTACTATTACCACAAGCCTACAAGATAACAACATCATATACGACTCTCATCACCCCTCACCAAAATATCTACTCACTCATCTCTCAATCCCACAACACCTACCCCAAGACACGAAACACCAAAAAAGAACTCACTATACTCCATATCCCTTAACACCCAAAAAATCACAACAAACACACCTCTAATACACCATATACCCCCTACCTTCAATAGACAGAGAACCAGTACAGCACACCAATATAAGACAACACTATTCTACACGAGATCCGTCCTACCCTCGTCCCACCCATTCTCCGCTACCCAAGCACATATGTCACGCACGCAGCACACCGTGTGATCCCTAACATCACCCGACCCCTCACACTTATGTTTGCAACCAGATGCTCCTACAGTAGATCTGTGTGTGTCCAACGCACAACTATCTGGCAATTGACAAAATAGTAGATCCTGTATGACTATAATACTGTGCTCGAACTTCCACTCCCACCACACTTCAATAGAACCTCAGTAACGTCCTCTAATCACACCCCACCCAAAAACTTAAAATCTCAAATATCATCCACTATAAATAACAGTAAAACTATCTTCTACCCACACTCGCACTAAACACTCATCACCTATCTAATCCCCAAACTGCCCACCGCCAACACCGTCACACTCTCTCATACTACACTCTTATCCCTATAAACAAACAATAGTGATTAAATGCATTACACCATAGACTGATAGTTGTAATAGATCCAGCCTATCATATACCACCTGTGTGCTAGCGTATTTAGAAAGATGTATAACCAGAGAGTGCACCACTTATAACTATTGCATCGCTCATCAACAATAGTATAGTGAGCCTTCTGTACTAACATACACACTCACGCCTCTCCCTCAGCTGTCTGAACTTGAACGACGATATGAAGATGACTCATGCATCATATGGAGTTATAATCGAGCATCCGCTCGTAGTAATAAGTAATAGTTAGAAACATGTCTACACTGCTATCACCATGGCGAGCTGTAACGTGACAGAGAGAACAACCTAAATCTATCCACCCCAGTGGAATGAGTTAAGTAGATGAAAATGATCATCAATTTTTCCATGCTAGCGCTCTGCTGAAGACCACATCACTAATCCGATGCTAGCTCCCAATTTTGACCACTGTGTTGCATGTCCCTGAAGCGACCTCATTCTCGGTCTGTCATCTCAACACTATAGTAAAGTCAGTGTGTATAGGAATGTGTGTAAATCGCGCTGCGAGATGAAGTAGACCTCAATGTGTTACAAGTTGACAATTATATATCAGACTCTGAAGCCCTCGTGCCGTCGTTGATATTGTGCAGTCTCGGCGTCTAACATTCTGAACTTTCTTCTATTGTTTTTCTCTGCTAATGTGTAAAGTCGTGCAGTTAGTAGATGGTGACTGTAGCCGGTTGCTCAAGTGTGTTCGCTCGTAGCGCCGAGTGTTTAACAACAGTTGCCAGAGAGGCGTGTGGCTCTCACTGAGCACTAGAAGGGTGGACATTACGCAACTCCCTATGCGACGTGATGGTCTATTGAGAGCGAGGGAGACATACTAATATACGCAGTAGGTGGGTGTGTATGAGACGGGAGCTGTTTTGTTGTGGATGATAGAGTGCCTTTGGTTTACAGTCGAGGGTTGGTTTCAGATTATAAGACATGGGTAGAGTGTACGCTGTAGGACGTGGACCGTTGTGTGCGAGAGGGAGTGTGATCGGTAGAGTCGCGCCGTGTTGGGAACGTATAGTGAGTGTGTCTGGAGTCTCCCGTAAATGGTTGTGTTTGTAGGCGGTATGGTGAGAAGACTAGACATATGAACACATAAAATCTTAGTTATGAAATGATTAAGCTTTATATATAACCTTGTGTAGATGAGTAGAGAAAAGAAAACCATAAACACCCTTTTGATTTAAAACTCCTGGCTTGAAAATTAGAATGAAAAACCTAATTTTTCCCAAGTAACCTTTTTCCTTTTCTTGATTCCTTCCTTGCAAATGGTTAACCAACTCTTGAAACCTTCTTAGAATACCTTAGATATGATGTGTGTATGCTTGTATAATGATAGAAAATCAAGCAATGGATTTGGTTTGGAGGGGGTTTTGAGCCGTGGGCTCTAGAGAGAACAAGGAAGAGATTTTTGTGATTTCTTTGTAATGAAATGGAAAGTATGAGCTTTTCTATCACAAGTGCACCCTTATTTATACTACTAGGAAGATATTTTAGTGTCTAGTTGATGTATGCAAGGTGGCAAAGCTTCTTGAAGAAGATTGGATGACATGAGAATAAGATAGGCTTATTTAGAGCTTATCTTGGTCTAGTCATGGTTCAAGTTGCATGCTAGATCTTTTATGAAGATATTTGTGAACTTATTGGTCTTATCTTGGCTTATCCTAGTCACTTATACACGAAATCATGCTTGTGTATAAGTTAGGATATGTTTTGATCTTTTATATAATGAATACTTGCATTATATTAAGTATAATGTAGGATAGACTTAATAAAATGTATAACTTGCACATGGTAGAGTTTGATTTGAATTCTTTCATGAAGAATATGTATAATGTGATAAATACTTGAAGTTTTAAATAAACTTTAAGTATTGGGTATAAATTTTGGGTATTTGATGAAGCGTAGATAAGTTAACGTGCTTCCGGGAAGGCCTAAACGTATTTTATCGCGAAACGTAAACACTTAACGTAACCAATAAAAATAAAATGGGCAATGATAATAATTATCCTTTAAATAATCATATAACACTTGCTTGATGTAAACATTTAATTGTTTAATGCCCGTTTACATTGAATGATCATTTTTAGTTTACGCGATTTAGCTTAACGATTACGATTTAAAAGCAAACGCGTAAAACCCTAAAAATAAATTGTGGATTACATAATGTCGTACAATGACCTAAAACACGAGGTGTTATACCAAAACTTTTAAGTGATAGATTGTTCATTAAGCATGGTCTGACTCATTTCTTGTAAGGTCCTATTTTTGCGTTCAACTACCGGATTTAATTGTGGAGTACGTGGAGCCAAAAAGTTATGGGTGATACCGTTAGCATTACAAAAGGCTCCAAATTGTACTTCATTATCAAACTCTCGACCATGATCCATATGGATTGAAATAATAGGGTAACCCTTTTGGACTTGAATTTTCTTCTTCAAATTTTCAAATGGTCAAACGCTTCATTTTCACGTTTTAAAAATCTAGTCCAAGTATATCTTGAGTAATCATCGACAATGACCAAGGTATAGAAGTTACCTCCATAACTTTGAATGGCTGATGGACCAAACAAGTCCATGTACAAAAGTTTTAGATATTTTGTAGTTGAAACCATGATTTTATCCTTATGGCTTGCATGTACTTGTTTTCTTATGTTACACGCGTCACAAAAATGACTTTCGAATTTTAGCTTTGGTAAATTTCTAACAAGCTCTTTAGATGATAGCGATTAAATAAGTCGCATATTAGTGTGACCCAATCTTTGATGCTATAAGGTCGAAGTATCATCCATTAAGGCTAGACAAAGACTATCCTTAGGTGAATTCCCCATTTTCATTACATAAAGGCCATTTTTTCTAATCCCTCTTCCTATGGTAATGCCGTCCTTAAGTATTTCACTACCGGTTCACTAAAAAGGACTCTGCACTTTTTATCACAAATTTAACCTATGCTTAGTAAGTTAAAGCTAAGATTTTCTATGTGGTTAACATCATGAATAGTTAGAGAATTATGAGTAATCATACCTTTGCCGATGATCTTGCTTTTAATGTTACTTCCAAATACTACATTACCTCCATTTACAGCTTCATAGGTTGAGAAGAGATCCTTGTTAACCGTCATATGTCTTGAGCATCCACTATCTTTGATCAATTCATCAGGTTTCAATTTGACTTTTAGGCGTACCTAAAATCACAAAGGAACTCAAGCATTTAGTCCCCAATATCTCATGGGTTCATTTGCGTTATACATGCCGTTTGGTTGGTTCATGTATGGATATGGTGGACACGGTCCCCAAGGACTAAATTTAAGGGGTTGGAATTGATATCCTTGTTGTGTTAAATAGTTCCAACCAACTTGGTGGTAGTCACTTTTAGGGTATAAAGAGTTTGGTCTCCTATGGGACGTTTTGGGTCGTGTTTGGATTTTGCTTTTTCCTAGTCCTTGACCTAGTTTTAAAGCCGGTGTTTGTTTCACATTCTCTACAGTAGCATTGGGAAATGCTTTCTTAGTTATTTGTATCGAACTAGTTCTTTTAATTAAGTTTGATTCTAAAATTCCACAAACCACTGCAAGGGGCCGGTTCCCTTCTGTTAATACAATAAACAGTAAAAACGTTTATTTATATTTTACGATCTATCTATGTTTTATCGATAACAAAACATAAAATCATCGGAAGTAGAAAATAAAGTTTACTAGTTTTAAACCAATAGTTTTCTAACTCAACTATCATTTTCTTTACCTCACACATCATACTTTACATGTTTACTTTGTTAGTTCTCATAAAACATTTAAATACATTTTTAGAATAAAAATATACAAAATAAGTTATAAGCATATATTAACAAAGTATAAACTAAAAGATATTTTTCTATAAAAGAAAAATGTTTTATACATCATGCACGACCTTAAAACATATCTAGACAAGATTTTTTAAAATCTAAATTCAGATTTATTGTCAGAGAGCCGGTTCCTTCCAGTTTCACTGGCCGGTTCCATTGTGGAGATGGAACCACCAAGAACCGGGCTACAGTATTAGCCGGTTCTGTACCTCTGCACTAGCCGGTTCCATTGAGGTAATGGAACCGGCAGAACCGGGATACAGTAAATTTTAAACCTATAAATACCAAGTCATTTTTCTAGTTTTAGGTATCAATTAGATTAGTTTCTCACACTCATATTCAGCTAACATCTGATCATTGATCATGATCTTTTTCATTTTAGCGTCTTGGTGAATTTTCTTAATAGGAGAAGTTCTACCGACTTTGGCATATGAAATCAAGCAACAAGGAAAACTTGGAGCACGTATCTCTCACTCCTTAAAGATCTATATACTAATCTCCAAGCATCATCAATCATTATAGATTATGGAATAGTGTATTATATTGTGCTTAGAGCATTTTGGGAAAATGTATTACATTCGGTAGAATTCGTAAGGACGGATCTATCTTCGTTGTAACTTTGCTTAGCACCTATTAGAGGGTAAGTATTGTAGGGTTTTTACTTCTCCTTATTGGAATATGGTACTTAGCTTAGTGTCATATGAAGGGTAAGAAAGTGAAGGTTTGATTCTACCGTGTGAAGAATCCAATATTTAGCTTTGTACCGTTAAAAGGTGTGAGCAACGTTGTGAGGTTTCTCCGCTGGTTAAAGGAGTATTGGTGACTAGTGGATTCGAACTCTCGAGTAGGTGACTTGGGGAGTGGAGTAGGGCAAGAAAGGTGACCTTGTAGCCGAACCACTATAAATATATGTGCCTTTTATACTTTATGCTTTATGATTTATATTTATAAATAGTCATAAACAAATAGATCTACAACAACCAAACAATTAGATTAAAATTTTAATTTGTAAAAATATTCAACCTTCCCCCCCCCCCCTTTTAGTTTTCCACAATTGGTATTAGAGCAGGTTATCAAAGTTTTTTAAAGTATACTGTATTGTAAAAACTTTAAAAACCGATCAAATGAATTTTGAAAACTACTAACAATTTCTTTTAGAACAATTTATGTTATATGTTTTCTTTTCCTTTTAGACTAGAAGATCATCATACAATGTCTAGTATACATCGATGGTATGAATAAAAGATCACTAAATGATCTCGGCACCTTGATGATATTTTCCTAATCGCAACAAGGTATATCACATTTCTCTTCTCTCTATTTATAATGTATTAGGTTTCAACAAAAATCTTTTGTGCCTATGTAGATAGTTCTGGTCTGGCCCAATTCTCAAACTAGGCCCAACAAGCCGGTTTCGCTGGTTCCATATGAGAAAGGAATCAGCCAGGCTCAACCAATGAAACCGGCGGACTTAGTTGAATATCTTATTTCCTCTAGTCTTAAAATGAATTAATTGGGCTAGTACATAAACTCTAAAATTCTTGAGGTTATTTCAAAAAAAATGGATTATGTACATCTTCCTCAGGCTAAAATCATGAAAAATGGTACACCTCTCTTCGTCCTACTAATCTTAATTGCTCTATTGTATGATTGTGAACTATATGTTATTTTTTTTGTTATGTGGTTTGAGTCATTCTCTTAAAATATTATCATAATAATTAGGTCTAGCACTCTTCGTCAACTTGCTCCCTTGAATTCTTCTTCTCAATAAATTGTGGTTTGGTCATGTCATGATAATACGTGTATTAAGCCTAAATTCAAGCTCCCTTCAAAAATTTCGGATCATGATTATACTTCTAGGAACTAAAACACTAAAAGGTATTTTCTTATTTGTTTGACATATTGCTTCTTGGGTCGTTATGTGATATTTGCTGTTAATCTATATATGTCCCTATCTAGCACATCTTAGCATATCCCCTTCGTATTGTAACATTTGCATATTTCCTCCACAAAAAAATCTATCTCCTTTTATTTCTCAAAATCTCTATCTTAGATTCATTTCTTTAACTAATACATGTAAATCTCCTTTTGGTTTGGTCCATTTCGCCCTCTTTACATTCACTTCTCGCTCATAAAAACATGTCATCTGAAATTTTTTCCCTTTTTACGACATCATTATCTAAATAAAAAATAAATAATAATAATAAAAATATAATATATATATTTTTAATTCTTCTGCCGGCTCCATTGTCCGACAAAGCCGGTTCTCTCTCTCCAATGGAACCGGCAGAACCGGCAACCTGATAGAGATAATGACCATCTCTTCTAACTCAAAGTTCCTCTTCTCTCCTCCCTACATACCCGAAACTCAAAACCCTGTCACTCAAAAATCAAGGATGGAAATCAAATTATCTCTATCAACTCGTCTTAATTTTTCAAGAATCGTTGATTGTAAGTATTCTATTCCAGAGCATCTCTTGATTTCTCCTTAACTCGTATCTTGAACACAAAAATCAATTTAAGGGTCTTTATGATTTCTGTGATCAAATTTTTTTTTCAAATGATTCTTCCTCTAGATATTATCTTCCCTTAATTAAATCTTTTTGAGAAATTATCCTAAAACCCTAATATTTTTAGGAATTAGGAAAAAGAATTTGTTTACAAATAATAAAAAACGTTATTATATTTTCGTAGCAACAAGATATTTTCAAAACCAAGGTCCGAAATCTCATTCAAATCCTCGCTTATTTAAAACCCTCATTTTTTTGTTTGCTAGGTGCCACTATGTCTTGTGAAGAGCTAGAACTCACTAAAATATATATTCCTAAAATCTCAAGAGAAAAACACATCCCAGTGCCTAAAACCTATCATTCGTGATTTAGAAAATAGATCCATTCGTGAAGGTCGAACAATGCATCCGGGGTTCGCTCAACACTTTAACCTTAAATCATAATTCTCTGACATTCATCTTCAATGTCTATATGATGTTGACGAGGATATTCATCCTAGATTCTTGCTCGAACTCTTATCCTCGGCCGAAATCTTAAGAGATGAAGAAAGAAGTATTCACTTTTGCTTTTGGAGCTTTAGTAAACAATTTAACATCCCTCTCGAATACCTCGCTCACATTCTTTAAAATCCTTTACTAGGTGATTGCGCAAATTCTAACGAATATTCTCTCGAATCCCTAAATAAGTATCCTAAAGAAGTCTATACTTATCAAACCAACATTCCTACAGCAGATTAAATTATTAGTGACATTACCATTAATGGAGTAACTGAGGAACCTCTCAAAATCCGTAAGAATGAACTATAACAATCCGTTATTTCAAGTCATTTTATGATTCGATACTTTCCATTATTTATTTTTAGGGTTTTACGCGTTTACTTTTAATTTTCATCGTTTAGTTAAATCGCGTAAACTAAAATCATCATTCAACGTAAACGAACATCAAAAGAATAAAAGTTTACGTCAAGCAAGTGTTATATAATTATTACGAGGATAATTTATAACTTTTCATATTTTATTTTTATCGGTTACGTAAAATGTTTACGTTTCACAATAAAATACATTTAGGCATACACGGAAGCACCTATACCTATCTATACTTCAACAAATACCCACTATTATACCCAATACCCAAAAACTAAAACATTTCTACACCTCTAAACCCTATGTGTTGATCCCAATGAATAGATATTTAACTCCTTAGCTTGTAAGGTTTAGTACCCTTGGATAAATCCAAAAATACTAAGAATGAAACTTTGATTGAATGATATAAACTATGTGGAATCTAGTTTATATCACTAAGAAGTATTCTTAATGAAACAGTAAAGTATGTTTTGACATAAAGATATAATCAACACAACAAGCTTAAATATATATTAATACGATCACTCTGACTTAGTGATAGGGTTTACAACCTTGAAGCTATGAACTCTATGGAAAACTAAGATGGAAAACTGATCTCTTTCTATACCCTAGGATCCCCTTTTATACACCAAGGAGTTCTACAAGGCTTACAATACATTCCTAACTTATCATGATCTTTTCTATAAATACACGTAATCTCTTAATCAAATAAGTTATACATATCTTTTACAAAAATAACTTAATACTTATCTTCATAAGTATTCTTGTTCTCCAATCAATCTTTATCTCTTTAATCCGTCTTTATCCTCTTGACAATAGTAAGTCTTCTAGCAGTTGTAATTCAGCAGCAGTTGTATCTTTATAACCAGCAACACAAACTGAGCATAAGCAGTAGTAAGTACTAGCAGTACTAACTTTATGCTAACAGTTGTAACTTTACTCTAGCAGCACTAAGCTATACTAACAGTACTAAGTTACACTAGCAGTAGTAACTTTTATACTAACAATACTAACCACTTAGCATACTTTTACTCTTTAACTCTGAGCAGTCTTAACTTCTACTGACAGTAGAAACTCAATACTAACAGTACTAAATTATACTAACAGTAGTAACTAGCAGTGTTAACTTTATACTACCAGTACTAACTACTTAGCATAATTTCCATTATGTACCTAAGCAGTAGTAAGAATCCTTGAAGTCTTTTAAGTCCCAACAATCATTGACATCATTAGAAGTTGTTGGTGCACTAGCAGCATTAACTGGTGTGCTAACAGTATTAAAACTGTTAGTGCTGCTGGCTCTAGTAGCCTTCCCTTGAAAAAGCTCCCTGTTACACTGTGCTTCAAACTCTTTTCTAACAGCATCTGATTGCTCTGTAGCCTCCTTCTCTTGATCCATCATTTTGTCAAGAACATTCTTCAAGGCTTGTTCATTCTCACTTGCTGGTTTTTGTACAGGAGTTTCACCAGCAGCATCATCAACTGTATCATTTTTATATGTTTTAGCTGAGCTCTTGTAGCTTGAAGAGATAGAAGACCATAATGGGAACATAATATATTGTTGAGTAGACACATTCTTTTCTTTAGATTGTCTAGCATCAACACTTTTCTTCAAATCTGTATCACCATTAGCTTCTTGTGGACCTGCATTTTTGTTAGTTTGATTCCCTGCAGTAACTGGTTGATAGTTCATAGAATTTGTTAAGGAATCAATATCAAAAAGCCAGTTAGGTCCTTGTCCTGCAACATTTGGTTTATTTTCAAGAAAGTTTACATGCAGATTCTCTTCAACTTTTCTGGTTTGAGAATTAAATACCCTGAAAGCTTTGCTATTTACAGAGTACCCCACTAAAAACCCTTCTTCAGCCTTCCCATCAAATTTGCCTAAAGGGTCTAGGGTATTTAGGATAGTAACAGGACATCCAAAAGGTCTCATGAAACTTATGCTTGGTGGTCTGCCAATTATAAGTTCATAGGGTGTCTTGTTATGAGGCTTGGTCACTAAAACCCTATTTAGAACATAACAAGCAGTATTAACTGCTTCAGCCCAAAATACAGTAGGTAGAAGTGAGTCTGCTAGCATAGTCCTAGCTGCCTCAATTAGAGTCCTGTTCTTTCTCTCAGCAACTCCATTTTGTTGTGGAGTTCTGGCAACACTAAATTTCCCTTCTAACAAGCAACACAAGTATGGTCATTGTCAAAAATCTTTGAAGGAAGACCTCTTACAAGGTTTCCCTTCACAAGTTTATTCATTGTTTTAAAATTCACATGACCCAGCCTCCTATGCCATACTTGAGTATTAATTATATTTTTCATTTTTATGTTGAGACATGAACTCACGACTAACCGGGAGAATTAGGGCTTACATTTGTAATTTACGTGACGTTTACAAAGAACCAGCGAATTCTACGTTAAGCATCGACGCTTATATTTTTAAAATGCCATAGAAATAATTTTATTACCTTCGTTTTTATTTTCAGTGTTACGCGCATTTTTCGTATTTAACGATAAAAATCTTTACGTGCATAAGTTTATAAATTATTATTCGTCTTGTACCGTACGTAATTTAAATTTTTCATAAAAGTAACCCGATTTTCGTAGAACTATTTTTACTTTGTTTGTTTTCACTTCGTGGTTCCGCCTTAACTCTCGTTATATTTTACGTTAATACCCATTAGCCTCAAAATTACCTACCTATCTTAAATTTTTTACCCTAAATACTAAAGTTTATAAAAAATTCAAACCATAAAAGTATCACCACCACCCTTTGGTGGCATGTCATATGGGGAGGGAAGGACTAGGACACTTGTCCTAGTCAAATGCATGGATTGCTAGTTCTTTCAAAAGAAAAAAAATAATCATAAGCACTTTGTCTCCTCTCTTGTTCTTGCGTTACTCTTTTCATCAAACACACCAAATCCATATAAATTTTGAAGATCAAACATACAAGAAACATAGTGAATATGACTACCTAGTGTAATCCCTATATTTTTTAGGTGATAAAAGAGGTTTTTCAAGAAGGTTTTTGTACAAGTTGGGGCTGAAGTCCAAATTGTAACATGACCTTTATGTATAAAAGTAACCATAAGTATATTTATGACTAAAAGATGAACTAAAAGGGGTTTACATCTGTAAAGTGGACTTAAATATGAAGCCACGCATTAATATATAAATTATTACTAATTTATGATTTATAAATTACAAACTATTTTCTTCGTAACACAAAATGTATACAAATTTTCCTAAAACCCAAAAATATATATTTGTAAAATGGTTTTAGACAAAAAAAGCTGAGGTGTTAGGACCCATTCCTTGGACGAGGAGTTTTAAAAAGCTATTAAACTGTTAATAAAAGTATCCTTGCCCTTGAGAACTCAAAAAACTTTATGTAAAAGTTGTATACTAGCTATAATGGACCGCAAGGCTTATTGGACCACTAGGCCCAATGAAACAAAATGGACTATATGGACTTAGCATTAGGCCCAACTGACTTGGACACTATAAATGGACTAGGACCAATTCTTAAAATGATAATATCCATAAAAGAGCTTAATGGACTTGGTTAATGGGCTTAATGGGCTTTTGGGCTAATATGGACAATACTAGTTGAAATGGCTAAAAGTGGCAAATTAAAAACATGTAAAAGCTTAAGTTTAAAATACTTACATCATATAAACTTGATCATCATGTTAACTACATGTATACATATATATTTACTTTATTTATGAGTTTTCATAATTATTACCAACTAGAAACCTAAGACCCGTTACTAATTGTATAGGTCTTGGTTGATCGACTAGTCTTACTCCCAAAGTTCTTATTCATATCGCTATTCTCTTCCGACATCATTAGTGAGTTCATAGCCTCACATTTTAATACTTTAATTGTTTATAAACCCGCGAGGGGGATAACATGCTTGTTTTTAAAAATAGAACACAAGGGACCTGAATGTATGCTAGTAGTCTTTGATTATTATAAGTTAGCTTAACTCGCTAGATAAAAGACCCGCGGAAATCATGAATTGTTAACTACCGGGTAATGGTAGACGCTTATACATGAAATAGTACTATTTGGAGGTTGCCACCTCCAATCCGTGACGACTGGCTATCGTCTCGTGGTCGGGAAAAATGGACAATACGTGATGCGTGTATAAGAGTAACTATGGCATCATAGCGAGGGTGTATAGTGGGCATTATTTTGATTATATGATAACGTTCAATGTCACGAGGCTTATAATAACCCCCCTATAACTTTGTCTGATCCACATCATTATGTCTTGATGATTTTGAGAAATGATACTTGTGTTCGGAATTTATTATAATACTATATATATATTCTATGGATTCACTCAAAACATTTTTTATTGTTGAACTTTTTAGCATGTTTTATCTAAGGTCCTTGAAGGTAATTAGGAGTTGAAGATTTGAAGAAGTATGAAATAAATATTTGAAGGCCTTTTTAAAGAAATCTTTCGAAGAAAAATATTGAAAATGAGGTTTGATTATGTATATATTTGGGAACTTGTTGTGAACTTTTCAGTTCGAATGGTTAATATTTTAAAATGTCTCTTTTCGAGTCGTTTTCTATGCTTGAGTTATTGTATTAAGACGTAACACCCCAAATGACCCTTCCGCAGTTATGTGAAAAATGAGGGTGTTACGAATTGGTATCAAGAGCTTAAGTTATAGAGAACAAACGATTTTTAAAAAAAATGAATGAAAGGATTTTTTTGAAATCTTTTAACTATAACTGTACAAGCAAAATCTCTGAATTACCGATGGATAAGATATGAGAGGATTTATTTTACTCGATATTATATATGGAAAAAATAAATATATATGTTATAATATGAAATTTTTATTTATTTGAATATAAATGTAATTATGTAATTATTTATTATAATACCGAGATAATTTATACACGCAGATTGTCATGTAGGAGAACCCTTAATCAATCTTACCGAGCCGACACGAAGCTAATTCCCGAAGTGAACCCAGTTGTTCTGAAGACCGAACAAGTTGTGGATATCCATGATCCTAACGAAATGGTTGACATTCCTGACGATATTGATTTGGTTGATTATGACGAAGAAGATCCTAAAGAAGATCCTAAAGAAGATACCAAAGAGGAACCCGAGGAAGATGTTAAGATTGAGCTCGAGGATGATGCTGAGTTGATATTTCCTTTGCGGTGGAGGGTGACAAAAACCCGCACCTGGAGATATGTGTCATCTAATTCTAAGTAGACGACGACGGAGGTTAATGTTGTACTAGACGGCTACTGCTGGGACTTATTTACCAAAAGCCTTATGCTATTAGTGACTTTATGAGGGGGCTTATTTGGGGTAGGGAGAAGTCTCTTCTGCTCGTGCATCTCATCTCATGTTGATGGATTAGCATCGTGGGCCTTAAGGCGTGATTTAGAGGCATCACGTGCACAAGCTAGAGTTATGGAGGCTGAGTTGGGTACGTGCCAAACTGAGATTGCTCTTCTTAAATCCAGAAATTAAAATCAAGGAAAAGAAGGGAGTTACTTAATCTTGATTTGGAAAATTGTCTGAGCGTGCTGTTGGGTAATGTTCTCGGAAGAGGATGTCTAGTATTAGAGAGTGGGGAGAGTGATGCCACATGAAGAAAAACGGATTGGCTGAGACTGAGACTAAGTTGGTGTGGGCTCGTATGGAGTGTGAGACTGCTGAGAGGAGGTTGCATGAGTCCCGAGTGTGGAATAAGATGTTTTACTTTGATATGGTTCATATTGGGGCTGTTCCGAACCCGCCATATGATGATGAGGATACCAAGCGTTCCAAGAAGAAATCTGAAGTCCTTACTTCTGATGAGGTCGAGGGGACTATTTCAAGCCTAGTGGACCACTGTGACTCTTAGTAGATTGAGTTTATCATTAGTAGTAGCTTTTGTAAATCCATACGCTAATACTGCGATGTCAGTTAGTAGAAACTAGTCTTTTGGATTTGTATAGCATTAGTAGGTGACATGTAATGTTGACAATGCAACTTTTAACTTGTTTGTGATTATTGAATATGACTTTCTTTTTGGTCTTCTAATTCTTATGTTGTGTTGTTACCTTTCTTTTCTTGTTTCTTCTAAATTGTTCCTTTTGCTTAATACAATCATTGAATGAATACTCATTATGATTTGATTTGTGTTGTAACATAATCATGCAGCCAAAAGCAATGTCTGAGGCACGTATGTGCGAGGTTATTAGGGAACAAGTTGCCGCATCTTATGGCTTGAAGGTTGTGGCAAATTATGAACCGTGGAGTCGAGAATGGTGCTGGCATGCCGTTGGCGCTGGAGTCGGTGGGTGCTAGAGTTGGTGGTAGTCGACGGTAGGCGCCTGAAATTACTGGTGCTGTATTTACATATAATTCATGAAGGGTGACCCACAACCTTTTAAGGCACGGAAGGTGCCAGGGGGTTATGTCAGTGGTTTTGAGAAACTAGAATATGTGTTTCGAATCTTGTGATTTGCAAGGAGAGGGATAGGTGAAATTTGCCAACTGCTACTCTCCAAGTTTGTGCATTGACTTGGTGGAATGAAAGGATTGCTTCCATGGTTATTGATGCTGCTAATGGTACTCCATGGACTGAGGTGAGAAAGTGGATGACCGAGGAATTTTATCCTCGAAGTGTGTTGCAAAGGCTGGAGCAAGAATTGTACAACTTGAAGATAAAAGGGAACTGATATTGAGGGTATACAATTAAACCGATTCCATTGAATTGGCCTTTAACCTTTGTTGTATCCTAGAATAGTGGAGCCTGAGCAGGTAAAAGTGGAGCAGTATATTCGTGGGTTATCGAAGAATATACGTGGTGATGTGACATCATCGAGGCCTACTGGTATTGATGAGGTTGTCCGTATGGCTTATCAGCTCATAGGACAAATAATACAAGACAAGACTTATGAGGCTTTTGAGGGTGAAAAGAGGAAAGGTGAAGGAGATCGTGGTGGTTGTGGTGACAACCGACGCGATTACAATCGTCGACAAAACCAAAGGAGGGCTGATGCTGGAGCTATGGCCAATGCTGCACCGAATAACAACGAAGTTTGTCTAAAGTGAAAAAATAAGAAGCATGCTGGGGATTGTTAGAAATGTGGTAAGTATGGTAAGTTAGGGCACAAGACTGCTGCTTGTTGGAGCCTCAACAGAAAAGATGTGACTTGTTTTAATTGCAATGAAAAGGGTCACCGAAAGAGAGATAGCCCTAAGTTGAAAAAGAATGGAAAAGGTAGAAATAATCGTGGAGCTGTTTACAAGTTGGGAGCTGTGGATGCTCAGCAAGATCCAAAAGTTGTTACTGGTACATTCTTACTAACATTTCGATATGCTACTTGCTTGATTTGATTCAGGTGTCCGATAAAGTTTTGCTGTGTCTACAATTTTTAGTACCTTTATTGTATATTGAACCCAGTTGAGTTAGATTACTTGTAATGAAGTCGAATTGCCGATGGAAAAGTAGTAATAAGTCCAATAATGTGTTAATAGGGTGCCACTTAATCTTTTAAACATTTTTTCCAATTGATTTACTGGTAATTGAACTAGGGATGTTTTGATATCATTGAATAGGAGGTTCTATTGGTTATCACGTTATATTGCCGATATTTTATGTGGATGAGAAAAGTTTTTAGAATTACCTGTGAGGGTAGGGGTGGGTGTGGGGTGGGGGGGGGGGGGACGGTTGGTTATCGAAGGAGATGAAATATATTCCGATGAAGATCGGTTTCTTGCTTTAAGGCCTCATAAAGTCTATCGAGAAGGGTTGTGTAGCTATTATTAGCATAAGTAACTGAAAGAATCGAAGAGAAGAGATTAGAGTTGTTCCAATTTCGAGATTTTCCCGAGGTATTTCCGAAGAATTACTGATGGGACTTCCGCCACCAAGGCATGTTGAATTCCGTATTGATCCTTATTTTGGTGCTGTACCTGTGGGGCTGCAGTTGCACCATATCGTTTTGCACCATCTGAAATGAACGGAGTTGTCCAAGCACTGCAAAGAGTTGTCAAGAGGAACAGGTTTTATTCGACCGAGCTCGTCATTTATGGGGAGCTCCGGTTCTTGTTCGTGAAGAAGAAGGATGGATCATTCGAATGTGCATTGATTACCGAAGAACTGAACAAGTTGACGGATCAAGAATCGATATCCTTTACCGAGGATTGATGACTTATTTGATCAGCTGCAAGGTTCTAGTGTTTATTCAAAGATTGATTTACGGTTGGTTATCATTCATCTTGTATTCGCGAGGAAAGCATTCCAAATATGCGTTTTGAATGTTATGGAACATTATGAGTTTCAATAATGCCTTTTGGCTGGACTAATGAACCTACAGTATTACTGGATTGTGAATCGCAGTGTGCAAGCCGTAATTGATAAGTTCGGATTGTATTCATTGATGACATTCTGATTTATTCCAAAAATAAAGAGGAACATGGTGAACATTTGAAGACTATTTGAATTTTCTATAGGAGCGAAAAGTGTACGCTAAGTTTTGAATGGATTTTTGGCTTGATTCCGTTCGTAATTCCTTGGCCATGTGATGATTGTAGTGGAGTCATGTTGTTCCTGCGAATGATCGACCATTTAAAAATTGGGCTTGATCGATACACAACAGAAGTGCAACCATTTTTGTTTTGTACCAATTTATCTATCGAAGGTTATAAGGAGTTTTCTCTAATATCAAAACCATTAACTAAACTCACTCAGAAAAATAAGCCGTATGTGTGGGGCGATGATGAAGAGGAGGCATTTCAAACATTGAAGCTGAAATTGTGTAGTACGCTAATATTATCACTACCCGAAGGAAGCAAAGACTTTGTTATGTATTGTGATGCATCCCTTAAAGGATTTGGAGCTATTTTGATGCAACGAGAAAAGGTGATTGTGTACGCCTCTAGGAAACTTAGAAAGAATGAAGAAAACTATATGACCATGACTCTCGGATATTAGAAGCCGGTGGTTTTTGCTCCTTCACTATGGAGTCTTATTTGTACTGGCACTAGTGTTTACAGGTATAACACCTGATCATAAAAGCCTACAATATATTTTGGATAAAAAAGAGCTAAATATGAGGCAGCCTAGATGGATTGAACTTCTGAGTGATTACGATTGTGTTATTCATTATCACACGTGAAAGGCGAATGTTGTCGCTGATGCGTTAAGCAGGAAGGATAAGGAACCGATTCGAGTGCGTGCTTTAGTGGTGACGGTACATAACAATTTACCTGAACTAATTTAAAATGCACAAGTTGAAGCGTGCAACGAAGGATTTCTTGGCAAAGGGGAGCCATTTGAAGTTAGATCCGATGGTACGAAATGTCTAAAAGGACGAGTATGGTTACCATTATTTGGAGGATTGAGGGATCTAATCATGTTGGAATCTTATAAATCAAAATATTCCATTTATCCTGGGTCGGATAAAATGTATCATGATTTGAGGAAGTTATACTAGTGGCCGAATATGAAAGCTGACATTGCGACATATGTCAGTAAGTGTGACTGTGTAAGTATAAGGCTGAACACAAAAGCCGCCAGGATTACTTCAGTAGCCGGAAATTCCTGTTTGGAAATGGGAGAGAATTACAATGGATTTCATTACAAAGCTTCCAAGAACATCATCTGGATATGATTTAATTTGGGTTATTGTTGACCGATTGACTAAATTTGCTTACTTTATTCCGATGAATGAGAAGTATAAAATGGAGAAGCTTACTCGATTATATTTGAAGGAGATTGTTTGTTAGGAACGGGCGTTGCTGCGTTTTTTTTCCGTGTCGATTATTTTGACCGAGACACCTTGTTTCTGCATCATGGTTTTTGTTTGAGATCTCTTCAAAAGTCATTGGGGACGAATTTAGATATGAGCACTGCTTACCATCCTCAAACTGATGGTGAGAGTGAAAGAACGATATAGACATTAGAAGACATGTTGCGTGCTTGCGTGATTGACTTTGGTAGTGGCTAGGATAAGCACTTACCTTTGGCTGAATTCTCATACAATAATAGTTATCACACTAGTATTAAAGTCGCACCTTTCAAAGCTCTATACGGAAGAAAATGTAGATCGCCTGTATGTTGGAGTGTGTTTGGGTATTTCAGTTTCTAAGAGTGATGTTCTTTATTTTAATGATATTCCACGTGATGGTATTTATAATATTGATATGCTTAATCTTGTACAAAATGTTAATTCTATTTATAATGTTAGCAATAAAAGATCCAAGCATAACTTGGACTCTACTTATCTGTTGCACTGCCGTCTTACTCATATAAGCAAAAAACGTATTGAAAAGCTGCAACACGATAGGCTTTTAAAATCAACGGATTCTGAATCCTTTGATCAATGCGTATCTGTTTATCTGGTAAGATGACAAGGAAACCTTTTCCCACATAAAACGGAAAGGGCGACTAATCTTCTTGGATTGATACATACTGATGTTTGTGGTCCACTTAGACATATGTCAAGACAAGGTGCTAGCTACTTCATAACCTTTACGGATGATTTCAGTCATTATGGTTATGTTTACTTGCTTAAACATAAACATGAAGTCTTTGAAACATTTAAGGTCTTTAAGAATGAAGTAAAAAATCAACCCGGGAAGGCTATAAAGGCTCTTTGATCGGATCGAGGAGGCGAATATATAAGTCAAGAGTTTAAAGATTATCTGAAAGCATGCGAAATTTGTAACAACCCGAGTTTTTTCGACCCGTACGACGATCACGAATCCGACGTCATAATTATTATTTTATAAATTCGTATGATCGAACGTCGACATTTAATATTTTATTTGTCGAGAATAATTATTTTCGTGTTTTATTACGAATAATACTGGAGATATTTTTAAAATATTTACTTCTAACGTTTCGCGAGTCGACGTTTGACCGCACGCTCGTTAACCGTTTCGAGCTACGTAAAAATACACGACGCGACTCGTTATTATTTTTAAGATCGTAAATTTATTATTTTTATGAATGTCGTCATTTTGTCCCTTGTCTTGAGCCGGATTCGTGTTTTAAAATGTACATATTTTATTAAATGTTTTAAAATAAATTAATGTGACGGAAATAAAAATAGTCTCGGAAGTGAAAGCCCGAGCTTAAGTGGTCGGTTTTTATGTGAGTAAAAAGTTGGTGTGTCAAATATCTAAAATAGAAAAGAGGGAGGGACCAAAGGCGTCAAAAGCCCAAACTATAATTACTATATAAACTTAACAACACATACGTACTTCCATTTTTATAAAAACCAAAATATGTGCTCTCTCCCCTCCTCTCTTTTCCGACCGAGTACCACCACCGGAAACGGCCGTCGGTTGCCGGAAAAATCACATGCACGACGATCCGATTATATTTTCTTAATCCCCTCGTCGATGCCTACAAATCCCACTAATAAAAAGTGACATGCAATGAGTATTTTTGGAGTTAGGGTTCGGGTAAGTTTCAAGGATTTTCGAGTTAAAAAGAGGTGTAAAAGAGTTAGATTATGGTGTTTTGAAGTTTGGTTAAATTGGAAAGTGTTTGGTCTCGGGTTTGTGTTAGCGTGCGTGGGTTCGAACCACAAAGAAAGCCGGAACCAACACCTTGTGTGTTGTTGTGAGTATTTTCTTACTCATTTGTTTCGTTTGGTTTATTTATTTGATTCGATTTCGTATATTATATGTGATGAAATCCAAGATCTTGCGTCGATTAGATTAGTCATAATATGGGTTGATTGAGCGAAGTGGGTTATGTTTATAAACTAGTTTAGACACATTGTGAATGAGTTTTTGGGCCAAAAACTATTTTTGAAGGTGTTTTGTAACAAGTAAAAACGAGCAGAATCTTTGGCACGTTTTTTGATGCACGAAATTTCATAAAATCTGATTTTCGATTGAAAAATATGATAAAGCTTTTCGAGACGATCGTTTTGATATAAGGTAGAGCTTCTAACTCCTAATAACGAAGAAGTTATGGCGAAAACAAGTTTAGAAAAATTAAAAAGTTCCAATCAGCTTTATAAGCATATTTGGTTGCTGATCCAATTTTCAACAGCCGTTTCGGGCACTTTTGAGTCCGTTCTAGCCTTCCGGCGAAACACGAAAGTTGTCCGGAATGATGGTTTTTATAAAATCTCTTTTTGGTCAAAGTCATGAAAACGTGATATAGCGGGTCAAAACTGATGGTCAAACTGCTGCGTTTTTATTGAAAATACAAGTTTCAGCAGAATTGAAAAAAAGCATTTTGGTCATTTTCTGTCGAGATTCAGGTCTCGGCTAAAACTAAAAAGTTGTCCGGAATATCGTTTCGCAAAAAATCTCTTCTTTGTCCGAAGCGTGAAAATGTGATATAACGGGTAATTTGGAGCGGGTCAGATTTAATAACTTATATATACATATAGTCAAAGTCAAATAAAGCCAAACGTTGACATTTGAAAGTAAACGGGTCAATATAAAACTTGTCGGATGTTTATAAAAATGGCAAACTCTTTTAGTAATGCGAGTATAACAATTTAGACTTAATAACTATTATAAATGAGTACATTTCTAAAAATAGTAACTTTTCGTAATATTTGAAATATAATATCGTTGTTAGAAATTAATGGTTAATTGGGCGTCGAAAGTTCGACGAGGTGAATAAATATTATTATAAATATAATATCGTGTCGAGACTTATTAAAGATGGTAACTTTCCGAAAATAGTAACTTCTAAAAAATAGAAACTTACCGAATATAGAAAGGTTTCAATAAAGTGAAATGGTATATGATTGGATGGAAAATAGTGTATATAAAATATACTAAGTGTTAAGGTTTAGGGCGCGCAAGTGGATTTCTCATCACATATATGTATGTACGTATATATAAATATATATATATGTTTTTTCGTCTAACGATTACCATCGTTTTTGATTGTATATTATAACGTATTGTAATCGAGCAATATAATTATAGGTCGTGGACGAGATCGTTGCTGCTTCGTTTGTGATATATTCGGTTTATTTGATCGTGATCGTTGATCAAGGTGAGTTCATAGCCTCGCATTTTAATACTTTAATTGTTTTATAAACCCGCGAGGGGGATAACATGCTTGTTTTTAAAAATAGAACACAAGGGACCCGAATGTATGCTAGTAGTCTTGATTATTATAAGTTAGCTTAACTCGCTAGATAAAAGACCCACGGAAATCATAATTGTTAATCTACCTGTAATGGTAGACGCTTATACACGAAATAGTACTATTTGGAGGTTGCCACCTCCAATCCGTGACGACTGGCTATCGTCATGTGTCGGGAAAATGACACTATGGATGCGTTGTATAGAGAGTAATATGCACTCATAGCGAGGGTGTATAGTGGGCATTTTTATTATATGGTAATGTTCAATGTCATGAGGCTTATAATAATCCCCCTATAACTTTGTCTAATCAACATCGTTATGTCTTGATGATTTTGAGAAATGATACTTGTGTTCGAATTTATTAAAATATATATAATATATATATTATATATATATATATAGATATAATATATATTAAACTCCTATGGATTTCACTCAACAATTTTTGTTGACGAGTTTTAAGCAGTCTCCACAGGTTTAGGTATTAAAAGATGGTTTAATGGGACGAACGCGATATCAAGGGATGGTGGACTCGTGTAAATAGTGTTAATCAAATAAAAATGTTTTTGAACTAAAAGAAATCGTGTTTGACTTATTAGAATAGAATTTTCAAAGTTAATTTGGAGACTTATGTAAACTCTGATATTTCTTAATGAATTTTTTAATTTATAACGACCATTTGGCCGTTTTACTGTGACTCGTGAGCTGTATTATGAAGTAGCACCCCAATGTTGTTATTCCGCTGCGCATTGTGAAATTGGGGGTGTTACAGAGTGGTATCAGAGCTCGAGTTGTAGTGAACTAGGCCGTTTGTTTTCAAAACCTGGACTACAACTGTTTTCGAAAATTTGTCACGAGTCTTTCACCGATTGTCCGATATCCGCGCGCGTTGTTCCTGATCCTTTAGAAGCCTTATGTGGTATATTTGATTACGTAATTACGTGAGTAACAAGTGGTTTGGCACTTAGTTACAAGTAGTTAATTATATGTATGAATGTAGATATATATATATATATATAATAAATATAAATAATATATATATATATATATATATATATATATATATATATATATATATATATATATATATATATATATACGGCATCCGTTCTATAATGTACGGTTATATATGTTTCGATATTCGCTTCTTGCGAAGAGTTTAATTTCTTTAAGCATTTCGATGCGATATGATAAACTCATTTTTGATATACGATGAAAACATCGCTGTTATATGATTATCTTCGGAACTTTTTCGCGATTTTACTTTGTCATCTTTTGAGGATGTTGATCCGGCATGGTTTGTTGATCCATTGGGTGATTTACCGATCGTCTCCGAGTTTGAATATTTTCCTATTGCCTTCGAAGCGCATATGTTGTTTCGTAACCTATTGTTTTGAAATTTTCTAGTTGATGGGAGTGTGACTTTTATGTGTCATCCCATAACCCCTCATTGTTTTGGAAAACGATTATTAATTTATTCTCGCGTAACGTGTCATTTGGAAGCGGCTATTTTTGGAACTTTCGAATAAAGTTGGCGATGTGTTTCGATTCTCTCGTATCGACCTCTACTTAGTAAGTCTTAAAAGGTTTGACTCTAGAAATCCATGAGTTTTGGTGTTTGAAAGAGTGTTAAGTCGTTGGGTATGGTTCTGTATTGGCGTTTGGAGGAATTAAAATGGTGTTTGGTTGAATCTTGAAATGGACTTTATGGCAGTTTGTAACCAGCCGGTTGTGGGGTTGATTGTGAATTATTTTTGGTCTTGTGGCACCTGGGAAAGCCAATTGAGATGTTGGTACATGTTTAAGGTACATGTGGTGAGTTGGATAGAATTTTAACTCCTCCGGATGAGTGAGATATCGTCGTTGAACTAGTCAAATCTGGTATACCGTTGGGAAAAGGAGTATAACTCCATATTTTTGTATAAATTTTTCAAAAGAGAATCAAGGTACCTGTGGAGGACTCATAGGTATATCACCTCCCTCTGACCTCGCATCGATAGCATCAATGGATTTCAAATTTCACTCATTTTCGTAAACTACAAAATTTGTCAAAATTTCTTTGAGGAATGTTTTGGGATAGCAGCTTGTTGGGTATGTTTCAAATTATTATTGATCTATGAAGACCTGGGAAATTAGACTAGGAGGTAGAGAAACCTCTTAGGTACATGTAGGAATTCGGATGCAGTCATGTTGACATCTGACGAATGAGTTATCATCGAAACGGCAAAACTAGTCGAAAATTGAGACCAAAATTTGAATGAGTAATAAGTCCAAAAATTTATATAGCAACACCTAAATATGTAAAACTGTAAGTTCTAGATATTGAATAAACTTAGATGTGAGCGGTCGTTTCAGCTTTTGCGGACGCACGGTTTAGGAGATACACTTAATTTAATGAAGCGATAAAATTCTGGAAAATGGCAGCTTTGATGGATAGGGGTAAAATAGTAATTTCACCCTGGTTCCAAAACTTTTTGGGCAGTGGGCCCTACGTTTTTGAAAAGTAGATTCGAAATGATTTTCGTAGGTGAAAATCTCATACTTTTACCATCCACGGATTTGGAATTAGATGATTCAAGAAGCTAAAGGTTTATTGGTTTAAGTTTGTTGTATGCCTCAAGGTTTTTGTCTTATACCACGTTGTGATTGTGCATTCTATCGCCTTGTTTTGATTTAGAACTCTAGGAGATCCAGGTATATGTATTTTATGTATAGGAAACTTAGAACAAATACGGTTGGATGTACTAGTTTGGAAACCGCTGATGTATCCCGTTTTGGAAATTTTGATTGGATGATTGTTATGCTTATGGTGCAGGTTTTGGATATGAGTTGTTGTACGATTATTGTTGTGGATGGTTTTTGAGTTGTTTTTGCATTGTAGTGATCCATTTAGTGAATCCTTTGAAAAATTAAATGTCTACTATTTTCATAATCCATGAAGTTTGTATGTTTTGATATATTGCTGTGTACCAATTGAACCAAACTGTATTTAATGATGTTTCAAAGATTAGTAATTTCAGAATAGGTAAATCGCTATTAACGATTCGAGTGTTTTGTACGAATGACCATTGGGTTACTTGAATTAATTTTGTTGTATAAACTGTAATGTAAACAATTGAAAATGTGTTTTTTCAAATTTCATAAACTAACCCTGTGGTGCCAGACAAACTTTCTTTTAAAATATTTTTTTTACCAGGATAAATGATAGAATGATGCTATCTTCTTTTTCTCCTCTTTAAACAGATCAAATTTTTGTCAAATATTTATTTATGGTTATTCCAAGATTTTTATTGAGAAAATAATTTATGCGTGTAGTGTATGGAAAAATGAACGTTTTGACGAGGATGTACATGACGTCGTTTGATCCACAATTATGCATAGCCTGATCAACTATGCATAATTCAGGAAGAACCACGCTACGTCGAATAAATCGTCACCTTAAAACTGTTGGATAATTGGAAGAATGTGTGAGTCAAACTTGTAAAGAAAAATGTTTTTACCCCTGCTACGGATTTTATGCAAGTAACCTTACTCCTGTCGATTGCATGGAGAGAGTCTCATGCGAGTCGTAGTGACCGAGTCGTTTTGAAAAGAAAATACCAACGGTATTACTCAGAACGAGGTGTCTAGAAAGGAGTGAAGCTTGGTTCGGGGTAGGATAGTGAGAAAACCGAGAAACCTGATACCGATACTGAAAAGGAATCTCCTTGGATGTTTGAGGTAGATGGAAGCCAAATTGGCTAAAATCTCAAGGTTGAAAGTGAGGAATAGGAAAGATTTCGCCTACATCAAAGATGTGTTGCCTTGGCCAACTAAGGTAATTAAATAGGGCATCATCACACAAAAACGTGTTGCTCTGCAACCAAAGCGTAAGACACTGGTTAGTGTTCTTAAACTATATATATAATTATTATAATCAAATATATAATAAAAATATAACCAAAAAACAACGATCAATGAACCCGAGAAGTAGTATAGAATGTTTCCCGGTCTGTTTATCCCAACGAGGCTGGACTGGAGAATCGATACAGTTGGAAGAATGGAGTTTGAATTAGAGAAATTGATTGAAGTGTGGAAAGCTAAGTTAAACAATATCACACAAAACGTTAAGAAAAAACCTAAAAATTATGAAATTAAGTCTGAAAAACGGGAGCAGGAATCCAAATAAGGGGGTCAAAAACCTAAAATTTCAAATTAAACCTACAATGAAATTTTTAACTTCTAAACTACTCTTAGAAAGACTAATAACGAAAGAATGAAAAGACTAGACAGAAAACGAGGTCGTTTGAACCCAAAAACGAGTCAAGACAAAAACCTACCCGAGCCCCGTTCTTTAAAAATCAAAATTTGAAAAAATTTAACCCTACCGAAAGTTTTTTATATTTTTCCAACGTACTATAGTGACTAAAAAAAATTTCAAAAGAAAGAAAAATATATTTTTGATAAAATATATTATTAATAGAATATTTTAAACACTTTTAACAAATATAAATTATAAAAAATACGAAAACAATTTTAAAAAATTTCTGAAAATTTACCTTAAAATACTTTGCAACTACACTATCCTACAAAAAATAAGAAACCCAAGTTTGAGCTTATAAATATCTCTAAATAAGCTGGAAACAAGCTTATAGCTTTAAAAATGGAGAAAACACCCTTAAATAACTAAGTGCCCAAGAGTCTTTCAGAAAAGACCCAAGGGCACAGCGGTAAGGGAGTGTTATAAAAAAGGGGTGTATTGAGGGTTGAGGCCCGGGTTCGAGTCTTGCTCACCCGGGTTTCCCCTTATCTCCCCTTTTTTTTACAAAAACTTTTCAAACAAACTTGTTAAGCTCCTTGAGCTTAACAATTTTCATAACTACGACTTTTTGAAAATGCTTATAAATAAGCTGAAAAAGGGCTTTTAAAAACAGACAGTTTGCTTAAATAAGCTTAAGGCAAAAATGGTTTTTCCTATTTGACTTTTTGGACTAATAAGCTAGAATTTGAACTAATAAGCTGAAAGAAGCTATGTAACCTAACCTAATAAGCACTTATGAACTAAAATCTACAACTAAATAAGCTGAAAAGGGCTTAAACTAGACAGAAACTTAAATAAGCTTAAGGGCTTAATGTGGGCTTTATGCTATGGACTGTTAGCACAAATAAGCAAAGAAAAAGGGACAATGAGCACACTCAACTTAACACACCATCATTAAGGACTATTAGGAACAAAATTAAGCCAATGAAATAAGCCCAATAAGCCAAAAATTGGCTTAAACCCTCAGCAGTACTAACTTTGGAGTTAGTACTGCTAGGGTGAAAATGTGGCTTTTTCTCTTAACTCTTAGGAACAAATAAGCAATGCAAGTGATTAACAAGCAAACTCAGGCCACTAACACTCTTAATAAGCAACTAAGGACACAAAAACATCCATTAAAAAGCACAAAATAAGCTGTGAATAAAAATAAGCTATTTCCTACACTATGCTAATCTAAAGCAGTCAAGTCCCTACTTTGAGTTTAAATTTAAGCTACCTAGAGGATGTCCTAATGTCTGAAAAGCTAGGGCTTAATAAAGGAGCTTATTGGCTCCTTAGAAAAGCCAAAAGCTTGGGCTGAGGTTCACTAATAAGCTAAATAAGTGGGCCTGAAGTTGAGCCCCTAGCACCAGGGGAAATTGAACTAAAAAAGGGACTTATATTGACAGCTTAAAATAAGCTGTCAAATAAGCTCAAATTGAAAAACTAGCTTAAAACAGATGAAAAGGGGCTTATGAAAAGCTTATATTCAAAATTCCATTTTCTAAAAGCAAATTAAACCTGCTGGTTTTGGAGTTGGAAAAAGGGCTTCTTTTTTTTTAAAGTGACAACAAATACTTGGCAGTTTTTGACTTAGAGAACAAATGACTCAAGACAAGTTTTAAAAACTTGTTTAAACCTCACAAATGACACACTTTGGCACTAAAACTTCAGGATTACAAGAGCTTATCCAAATAAGCTCTTGTACATCTTTCAAAAACCAACAGATTTAAAGTACACTTTATAAAACTTGAAAAACAGTTTTTGGACTAAACAACTTTGGAAAAACAGACTCAAAAAGGCTTAATACTTTAAGCCAAAGTTAGCCTTATGACCATAACCCATGTCATTGCCATTTTGACCCATTTTAGACTTATCCCAAACACCCCTTAATGTTTTAAAAATGAATTTTTAAAACTGTCAAGACTAATTTAAGCTCAAATTTCTGAAGACAAGTATCAAATATGTATTAATAAGAACTAAGAAGTAAAAAGCAAAGAGAAATAAGCACTTTTAATAAGCTACTAAGCAAACAGTGAAAATAAGCTGAAAAATTAAAAAGGCATACCTGAACTCCTTGCTCAAAACAGGAGTGAAGTCAACCTAAATAAGCTCTAATCCCTACCCTTTAGCTTATAAATAAGCTAAACTAAGCAACCCAATGAGCCATCCTTGTTTGCTCATTCATCCATGGCTATCAAACATTAATTTTTTTCTTTTGAATTTTTCTTAAGTCTTTGTATAAAGGTTGAAAACAGGTAAAAAAAACTTATATTAAGAGCTTATAAGTTAGCTTAAGAGAAACAAGAACTTGGAACATAAACTTAATTCTCAATTTTCATTAAAAACATTACAAGTACATAAAAATTTGATTGAGTTACAATATTTAAAAACTAAAACTGAACTTCTAAAAATTACACACTAAGAAACTAACTCTAACTAAAAACTACTCTCCGTGCCTCAATGGGCTTACAAAAGCTTATATAGGAAAATAAGCTAGGGTCTTCCTTTTGTCTTCACTTCTGTGTGTGCTTCCTTGTAGACACACAAACAGTCTTGTGTGCTTGTTGTGAGAGTGTAGAAAACACAAAGCCATCCTAGCCCTTCATTTATCTTGGTGCCCAAGGTCTCACATCTAAACCCTTGATCGAATTGGTGGGTTTTTGGATTGCCAGCTTGGCATACCCATGTGGGGGGTGGGGTTTGTGATTGTGAAGGTTTTGGAATGATGTGGGGAGTCAACGAGGTGGAAAGGGACAGGTTTGGGAGGTTATGGGCTTTGGCGGGAAATGGTTGATGAAGATATACAGTACTTTTAAACGGGGGTGTGGGTTTGAGAGTTTATCACAATTGGTCCCTTATGGTTATATATGTCCTTGCAAATTCAGTCCTTGGTGTAGATGATAGTTTGGGGACTTGGCAAAAACACCCCCAAGAGTTATTTGGGGCATTGCAAGTTAAGTCCTTTTGGGTTATAACTTTGGGGAGTTGGCAGACTCGGCCCTTATGGTTAATACTTTGGGCAGTTGGCAGCATGAGTCCCTTATAATCATTTTCTTTATATCCTTTATAAAATAAGTTAGGGACTTGGCAGAATTGGTCCCTAAACTTATTTTTCTTCACTTTTTGACTTTGGATTTGTCGGGGTTGACTTTGGTTGACTTTTTCAGACTTGGGCTTTGTCTTGACTTTGTCTTTTCCACGCTTTTCCAGACCGTGTCCTGTTATTTTTGTCGTTTTGGCATCGTTTTTTTTCGTCCTTTTTCTCCTAGATCCGTTTCCTGCACAACATAATTAGCAAAACAAGCATATATTTGGCATTTTAAGTCCGTTTTTGGTTATTTTAGCTTGTTTTTAAAGGTAAAAGGTATGTGTAATTAAACACATACCAAAATCCCCCATACTAAGGTATTGCCGTGTCCTCACGCAATGCTATGAAGTAACATGTTAGAAAACTAAAATCTCAATGTCCCTCGACTAATAACTTGGAAAAGTTAGCTAAGTGTTTCATCGAGGAAGTTTAAAACTCCCATAAAGTTTTGAAAATCCTCCGGTCTTTACCATTTTTTATAGATATACCTATTCCTACACATTCTTTTTGTATTTTCAGTTTTCTTTAATCAACTAATAAAGGAATGTTTTGACTTTCGTTATTTTAATAACTTTAAGGGATCATAGAACAAGATGCATTTTCGATCCGAGAATGCCCCAAAAAGGAATAAAATTCATCGTTCCCGACTTTCACTTATCTCAAACCAAGCTTAAAATGAAATCACCGTTAAATTTAAATTAAGATGCTAACACTACTCATATTTGCAACTTGTAAACTTTTCACTCCCGATAATTTGTATCTTAAGGTGTAAGGCTATTTTGAATTTCAACATTGGATCAACGTTTTGCACCATTCTATGTTTCACGTTCCACCGAGAGAATGAGTTTGAAGGCGAGATCAACCCATGTAGCGACTATCCGTCTCGCACATCCCAACCTTGCGGGTTAAGTGACCAGCTTTTGACACCCCACAAGTACTAGTATCAGGACTCATGGACCTTAGGTTTCAAAAACTCTCAGGTTTTCCGTAAGCACATAGCTTATAAAATATAATAGCCAAAGTTCAAAAGCATATTTGAATTTAACAAAAAGAGATCTTTTATTCACACTTAATATTAACCAATTTATGCAATTGTAACCCTCGACCTTTTAGAAGGCTGCAACATCGGTTGTGAGCCGGCAAGATGCAGCAAACTTTTATCAGTCTCGGATTATTATTCTTACTATGGGCTTTCTTTAGAAGGCTGTAACATCGGTTGTGAGCCGGCAAGATACAGCAAACTTTTATCAACCCAAAGTTTATATTATATTTATTTGTTCATATTTCATCACTTTTTTTTTTTACACTGGAAAACGTCTTTTGAAAAATTCAAGGTAAAAGTTGACTAAGTCATAAAGTTTTTATTTTTTGCTATATACTACATAAAAATTATTGATTTAAGTTTAATTTCCAAAAGTAGCACGTATATTAATCAGGTTAGAATCTTATGGGAGAAAAAGCGACAAATTACACACATGAGGCACTTAAGAATTCCAAATACTCTTTGTTTCATGCATCCCACTCATACTTAACACTATCATTTTTCATTCTTCGCAAATATTCGCGAATGCTTAGTCTAAAAGTTAAGGAACAAGCTAGAGCTCAACACGCTCGATCGAGTCAAAATTTACTCTTATTCTACCCAGCAGGAAAGTCAAAATTGTGACAAAACACTTATTTTATTTTTGAAAATTTTTAATTTTAATTTTTTTTTAATTTTTTAATTTTTTTTGAAATATTGGTGGTAAAAAACGGGATTAACTGATAAACAACGTCTGGCAGGCATAATCAAACCGAAGAACCCCGCCCCATACTAGAATGAAACTTGCCTCAATGTTTTTACGAAGGGTTTTTCTACGTACATCCTAAGCCGTTTATGAAGTATGCTTAAAGTAAACGTTAGTCGTAAGATTAGGATATCGTGGATTCCAAAGAAGCGAGGATTGGTGAAGCTCTTGTGATCGAAATGACAAAAACCCGAGTTACGCGAGAGGCTTCAAAAATCCGGGACATCCTGGACAATACAGCACAAAACACAAAACATGGAAAAGGAAAGAGGCAAGCCTCCTCACAACAACTAAACACTTATTCATTACTAAGCTAGCATACTACTACTACTGATAAACTAGGATAAGCATGGGGTGCCTCCCACGAAGCGCTTGTTTAGGGTCACTAAGCTTGACCCAATTCCCTGAATTAGTTGTCCTTAGGGAAGGTTTGGAGGTCCGGGATATCCATAGCAGGGATATCACCTCCAAAGTAGTGCTTGAGACGATGACCATTTACTTTGAAGTTTGGCCCGGAGTTTTGGGATAACTCAACGGTGCCATACAGAAAGACTTGAACAATGGTAAATGGTCCTGACCAGCGGGATTTCAACTTGCCGGAGAAAATTTTCAATCTTGAGTTAAAGAGGAGGACTTGATCACCGACGTTGAAAATGCGGTTTTTGATCTTTGCGTCATGAATCCTCTTAGTTTTCTCTTTGTTAGACAAATAATTTTCATAGCTGATCACAGCAGTTCCTTAATTCATTTAGTTGAACTTTGCGTTGATCACCCGCAGTTTTGAGATCAAAGTTTGCATGTTTAAGGGCCTAGTAAGCTTTGTGCTCCAACTCAATCGGCAGATGACATGCCTTTCCATATACAAGCTTGTACGGAGTGCACCCGATGGGTGTTTTGTACGCTGTACGGAAGGCCCAGAGAGCGTCATCTAGTTTGTCCGACCAAGAGGCACGATTTTCGCCCACTGTCCTTTCAAGAATTCTTTTTAAACCACGATTTGATACTTCAACCTGCCCACTTGTCTGGGGGTGATACGCAGTGGCGAGACGATGATTACTCCTATTTAAGGCATGACCTTAGCAAACTGGTCATAGTAAAAATGTTGTTCCACGATCAACTAGATGATGTCACTAGGAGCACCAAAGCTGCAAAGAGATATTTCAGAAATTTTGCAAACTATCGGCGCGTTGGTGGGGAGCGCTATTCGCTCCAACCCATTTTGACAGGTAGTCGACTGCCACAAGTATGTATTGTTTGCCTGCTAGAAGATGGGGAACGGTCCCTAACATGAAATCGATGCCCCAAAACTTCAAGATTTTAACAAACTTGGATGGAATTTTGAGGCATCTCAACCCTTTGTGGAAAATTTTTCCTTGTGGTTGGCACGAGTCGCATTTTTTTATACCAACTCGTGTGCATCTTTTGTAAATTGAAGGCCAAAAGAAGTCCCGGAATCAACGACCTTTTTGGCGGTGAGATTTTGCACCGTTAATGTCCCCCGGGGTGGGTCCCATTGTGGCAAGCTTCGAGAATGTCCGAGAGCTTCTTTGCCGTGCACACACCGCCCGAATCATTAGATTCCGCGACAGCTTTTGAACAAGACGGGTTCATCCCCCAGAAGTAGTGTATTGACATCTTTGAAAAACTTGTATTTCTGTTTTGGAGTGACATTCCCTTGACAATGAAATTCCCCCGCTGGTAGTTTTTTTGCGAAATCTACAAACCATGGGTACTAATCACGTAAAGAGCAACCGATCCAAGAGTTTTCGAGAGTGAAATGTTTTCTGTGATTTCCTGTTCCCTCGAGTTTATCTTGATGAGGTACTCAAGTCTGGAAAGATGAATCGGCGGGCCAGATTCTCTGCTCCTTTTTTTTAATCTCGGCTGACAAACATCGAATTCTTGAGCAAAAGGATCCACCGCATCAGTCTTGGCTTAGCATCTTTCTTAGCGAAGAGATACTTTATAGCAGAATGGTCGGTATACACTATGCTCTTAGACAAAACAAGATATGACCGAAATTTCTCAAAAGCGTACACTACGGCAAGCAATTCTTTTTCGGTCGTAGTGTAGTGTGCTTGAGCTTCAGTCATGGTTTTGCTGGCATAGTGAATTGGTTGGAAATGCTTGTTCTTTCGTTGCCCTAGGACTGCCCCAATTGCAAAGTCACTTGCATCACACATTAGTTCGAAGGGCAAGTCCCAGTCGGGAGCAATCAAAATCGGAGCCTCAGTCAATTTTCTTTTAAGTGTATTAAAGGATTCGATACACTCTTTTGAGAAGAAAAATGGAGTCTCTTTTTCAAGCAGATGAGTCATTGGGCGGGATATTTTTGAGAAGTCTTGTATGAACCGTCGGTAAAAACCGGCATGCCCAAGAAAAACTTGGACACCTTTTTACTAGACTGTGAGGGAGCTTGGCGATAACGTCAACTTTAGCTCGATCGACCTCAATTCCCGACTTGGAGATTTTATGTCCAAGAACAATGCCTTCTTTTACCATGAAATGGCTTTTCTCCCAGTTTAGGACCAAATTGGTGTCTTCACACCGTTTTAACATTTTGTCCAAATGGGATAGGCATGTAGAGAAAGAATCCCCGAAGACGACAAAAGTCATCCATAAACACTTCCATCATTTTTCGATCAATGTCCCGTAGAAGATGCCATCCATAACATCGTAATGGAACGTGCCGGGTTGCATGCATAGCCCAAAAGGCATGCGGCGATAGGCAAATGTTCCGTATGGGCAAGTAAAGGTTGTCTTTTCTTGGTCCTTCGGGTCTATGGGAATCTGGAAATAACCCGAAAAGCCATCGAGGAAACAATAGAATTGGTTTCCCGCGAGTCTTTCGAGCATTTGATCCATGAAAGGAAGTGGGAAGTGGTCCTTTCGGGTAGCCTCATTCAACTTTCTATAGTCGATGCATAACTTCCTCCACCCTTGGACCATCGAGTCGGTATAAGATCATTTTCATCGTTTTTTACGACGGTCATGCCACCCTTTTTCGGTACACAATGCACCGGGCTTACCCATGGACTGTCAGAGATCGGATAAATCAATCCGGCGTCAAGAAGCTTTTCAACTTCTTTCTTGATGACGTCGTGGATTTTCGGATTTACCCGCCTTTGATGCTGAACCGTCGGTTCGTAGTCCTCTTCCATGAGAATTTTGTGGGTACAAAACTCTGGGTTGATACCCTTGATATCAGAAAGTTTCCAAGCGATGGCTCGCTTGTGGGACTTTAGAACCTCGATTAGAGCTGCCTTTTCCTCACATTCTTTCTTTAAACTTTTGCAAATTATGAACGGGTAACTTTGTCCTCCCCTCCAAAAATGCATATTCCAAATGAGGTGGCAAGTCCTTGAGTTCAACCTCAGGGGGCTCATTAACTGAAGAGTTTGCTTCACAAATTTTAAGATCTTTTCGAGTTTCCGGAAAATAATTTCCTTGATTGGGAGGTGGTGGTGATGGATCACTATTAAGAATTGCTTCGAGGAGAAGTATGTCCCCATCAGGGTCATAATATGTTGGATCAACTTCCGGTGAAGTTGGATCATCCTCTATCTTCGAAAAGGAGAAAATCACTGTCCCCAAATGGAGTTAAAGTAGGAGAGGTGGTAGAAACGATTGGATCATAGTAAGGAGTGGGATTGCCACTCGAGATCACATTTGAGAAACCAAGAACTTCTTGAGAGTATTCTTCACAAGCCATATCAATGACGTCAATTCGTTATCGCCGTTATATGAGTTGTAATTGGTCTGTATCTCGAATTTTGGTCTAGATTAATGTAATGGCCTCATCTGCCAACACGAAGGTTATTTCGACCCTCGTATACATCGATTAATGCATGACTGGTCTTTAAGAAACTCCTCTCGAGAATTAAGGGAACTCGGGGGTCTGGCTCAAAATTGACGACTACGAAATCTGCAGGAAACTGGAACTTTCCCACTGTTACATAGACGTCTTCAGCGATACCGATTGGTTCATAAATTGATTGATCCGCTAACTCAAGCGTCATGCAAGTCGGGGTTAGTTCGGGAAGAGAGAGAGAGTTTTCCAGACAGAATATAGCATAAGATTAATGCTTGCGCCAAGATCGGCCAAGGCGTTGCATGTATTAATCCTGGAGAATTCACATGGAACGAGTGGAGAAATTCGGCCAAGGTCCCAGTTTCTTTGGTAACTTGTTTAGGATGACTGCTGAGCAATTCTCATTCAATGGGGTTCTAGCCATTTCACTCAACTTTTCTTTGTTTCCGATTAAGGTTTTTAGAGTCGAGGCGAATTTTGGCATAAGCATCAAGGCATCCGTAAAGCTAATTTCGAAACTCAAATCTCGAAAGATTTCATAGAATTTCTCAATTTGGTCGTTAGCTTTTTCACGACGTCTTTCATCATTTCTTCTTGAAGGAAATGGAATCGATGCTTTTTGGTTAGGCCTTGAAGCACTAACTAGAGCATTTACGGGCTCAGAGATTGATTCATGATGGACAATAGGGACAACCGGAGGTGGGATGTCTTCGGTGCTTCCGTTATTAGTAGGAGGCATCATATCCTTTGTGACCTCGGGTTCACGTTCTACTACTTTAGGAGAAGAAGTAGTATGAATCGTGGGTCCCTTGTAAGCTACACCACTTCGAGTGGTAATACCCTTTAAATCCTCCTTCGGGTTAGTAACGGTGTTACTAGGGAGAGTTCCCGAAGTAGAGGCGGTATTCATCTTGATAAAGTTACCTAGCATACTTTCAAGCCTTTGATTTGAAGTAGCCAAGTTGTTCAATTGTATCTTGCAGGTTTTGACCTTGATTTGCAAAACTTGATTTGGTTCTGCACGTTCCCCCTCATAACCGATCAAGTAGCCTTTACCGTAGCTATCAAAATCGTTTTAGAAACACCTGGTCTGAGGACTGGACTTGATAGGCGGGAGCTTATAAGCAGGAGGTGAACAACCTTAGGTCGATAGTAATTGACCTGATTAACCGTGGGTTGTAAGCAGGAGCATTATTGAAATTCCCTCTTTGGTTGTAACGTTCTGATTGTTTCCTTGAATTTTGTCACATGATAGTTTAACGGGGGGAAACCGGTGGTACGAATTTTGATTTGGAAATCGGGGCTCGAAACCGGTGTTTTCCTTGTTGAAGTTAGCTTGGCTGCTTGAGAGACATAATCATTGAGTAATAACTCGATAAACATTGCCAAAGTGGCTGGACAAGTTTGGAAGGAATGAAGCACCACCGCAAGTAACACAACTTTCCTCAACCACTTTGATAGGAGTAGGAGCGTGAGATTGGTATTTCTTAGCAATGGAGTAAAGTCTTTCAACCATTCTTTCAACTCCAGCACCTTCAGAAAAGATTCCTGGGTGGAAGTGCTCTAACTCACATTGCAACAACCGGTTATGTTACGTGAATATACGAACTTTGGATTTTGCTTTCATGATTCTTAGGCAATCACGAGCAAATTTTATCTAAAAAGTTGCCACCCGCGGCGGAATTTAACGAATCTTGATCGTTAGAGTTTAAGGCATTATAGAATGTATCAAGTTGATGCAACTCAGAAAATCCATGATGTGGACATGCCCGAAGAAGATCGTTAAATCGGTCCCATGCTTCATAAAACGTCTCATCAAATCTTTGTTGAAATCTCGTGATTTCATTTCGAAGATTGGTTGTTTTAGACGGAGGGAAAAATTTGTTGATGAATTTCGAAACAAGATCATCCCATGTTTGAATCGATCGAGGGGGTTCTTTTTCAAGCCAAATCCGGGCTGCCCCCTCGAGGGAAAATAGGAAAAGCATAAGCTTTACCGACGTACTCGGGACGTTCAGGAACTTCATCGTAGAAGTGATCTTGTTGAAATATCGGATGTGGGCATGAGGATCTTCTTTGTCATGTCCAAAGAATTGCTTGTTTTGAACGAGGTTAAGCAGACCGTGCTTAAGCTCAAAGTTGTCCGCGGTGATTTCGGGCACAATGATGGCATCCTCGTAACCCGCGGTGGGTGCTTCAAGCAACTGAGCCATAGTCCGGGTATCATCCATCGGAGCTAGGGGAGGAGCTGGATTTTCAATTGGTTCTTCAAGATTAAATTGTTCAACAACAGGTGGTGGGGCCTGGTGTTGTTGATTATGAAGATTACGAGTTTGGGAACGAGTGTGCATACACTAAGAAAGAAAATTTACACTAATTTTTTTTTTTGGTTTATCAAAAGTAAATTCACAATTTATTTTAATAACGGACAACGAAAAAGACAACTTAAACCTAATAATCGACAAGCTTCTCGGTAACTCTTCGAAAAGAAAAACGCACAAAGGAGCGGAGGAATAGGAAAGCGCGAAGCTATTAAAAACCTTTTTCCTTTAGGGTCGTAGTTCCTAGAACACCCGCCCTTATACCCCTCTTATAGTTTGTTTATCTTTTAAAAGGTGAACCGTACCTCGCAAGTGACACAAAAGGCAAGTTTTTAAATCTTTTGTTCGAGTTGGGAACCAACAAGTTCACCGGAAGTTATTATGATAATACCTCAATTGAGAATATTATATTTTAGTATTTTTACCAATTTATGAATTTTATTTCTTTTTATGGACAATGTTTTTATATTTTTTGTTTTTTTTTAGTTTTTTTTTTCTTTAAATGATAATTATACTAAAAAGAAAAAGAAAATATTTTTGTACTTTTAGGGTTTTTTTATATGATAATATTCACAGATTCAAACACAAATGGTCAAAAGTAACAATAATTGTTTTCTCAGTCTCCCCGGCAACGGCGCCAAAAATTGATTTGAGCTAAACTACACCTCTTATATATATAATATATAATAAAATATATATAATAAGTATAATCTAAAAACAATCAAGTAAATAATCATACCGTAAAGAACGTATTATCAGAATCTCGCGAATATCCACCGTGTCGTGTATCCCAACGAGTGCTGGAGTGCTTGAGAATCGATACATCGAAAATGAGTTTGAATGACATTAATGAGTTGAGGTGTAAAAATCTAAATTGATGGAGAGCGAAGGAGAGAGCGAGATGCGAGAAGGCAGCGCGAGAGAGTGTGGATATGATGCTGAAAAAACCTAAAATGAAAGCTAAATAAACTTAAATCCCTAAAACGGTCACGAAATAAAAAGAGGGTCAAAACCTAATTTTGCAAATAAACCTAAAACAAATTTAAAAGCTAAAATATATTCTAAATGACAAATAACGAAGTTTAAAAAAAACTAGAACTGAAAACGGAGGTCGTATATTTGACCCAGCGCGAACGAGTCAAAACAAAAACCGGGCCCGAGACCCGTTCTTTAAAAATCAAAAGTTTTTGCAAAATTCTCTCGCTCGAGCGACAAAAGTTTTTCTTATTTTACCAACGTAAAATATGACTAAAGAAAATTTCATAAAAAAGAAAACTATTTTTTGATAATTTTTTGTATTTTTTAATGAATTTTAAAACTTTTAAAAATTAAATAATATAAAATACTAAACTAATTTAAAAGATATCGAGTAAAATTACCTAAAATACTTTACCCTAAAACTAACCTAAAAAAATAAGAAACACCGAAATTGACTATAAATACCTCAGAATAAGCTTTAAAAAAACAGCTTATAATTTAAGGAGAAATGTGGTTAAATATCTAACCACTTGGGCTTCTAACGAAGAAGTCCCAAGGGCACAGCGGTAAGGTCTGTATAAAAGAAGGGTGAGGTGGTGAGACCCTGGTCGAGTCGGCTCTCACCCGGGTTTCCTCTTATCCCCCTTTTTTAAAAAAAAAACTTTTTATACAAACTTTTTAAGCACCTTTAGCTTATCATTTTTTATAACTACAACTAATTGGAAAAAGCTAAAAATAAGCTGAAAAAGCTTATTGAAAACAGACAGTAAGCTTGAATGAGTTTCAAGGCACAAGGGCTTAAGAAAAACTAACAAGAGGGCTTAGGAAACTAATAAGCTAAGTGAAACTGAAGATAAACAAAAGAGACTAGCTACCCTAACCTAAATAAGCCCTATGCATAGAATTAAGCTAGATGAAACAGGCAGATAAGCTAAAAATCAAATAAGCTATAAGCTAAGATGCTGAAAGACAGAAAGCCTAGGGACACATTTTGGGCTTAAAAATAAGCAACAAAGAGGGGGACCTAAGGTCTGAAAGTAAGGGGCTTATTAAAAGAGCTTAAGGGCTTTCTAGAAAAGCCAAAAGCTTGTGTAGACACTAATAAATAAGCTAAAAAAATGGGCTTGAAAATAAGCCCCTAGCACCAGGGGAAATGAACTAAAAAAATGGGCCTAATTTGACAGCTTAAAATAAGCTGTCGAATAAGCTCAAAATGAAAAATAAATTGTAAACAGATTAAAAGAGGCTTATAAAGAGCTTATATTCAAAATTTCATTTTCTAAAAACAAATTAAACATGCTGGTTTTTGCTTTTGAAAAAGAGCTTTTTTTTACTAAAAGATGACACCAATTTTTTGGCAGTTTTGACTTAGGTAAATAAATGACTCAAGACTCTAAAAAAACTTGTTTAGACACTCACATAAGGACTCAAAACAAAGGTATGAAAGGACTTTACACAGCTTAATAAGCTGTGTAAAGTGACTTTTGTCTTAACAATTTTTTAGCTAACTTTGACAAAACTTTAAACTACACTTTTTTTGCTTACAACAAACAGAAAACAAGCTTAAATGAGCTTAATGCACTCAGCCAAAGATGGCCAAGTGACACCAACCCATGACCCAACCATTTTGACCCATTTTGGGCTTAACCCAAACACCCCTTTATCTCTTTAAAAACGGATTTTAAAGCTTTTAATCACTGATTTAAGCAAAGATTTTTAAGGACAATTATCATGCATGTGATGTTAAGCAATAAAAAGTAAAAAGCAAGGGGAAATAAGCACTTCAATTAGCTAATAAGCAAAAAGCAAACATAGACATATCAAGGCAGTTTTTAGGCAAATGACAAGTAAATGATACAAGAGCAACTAAAGGGCATTTTTAAGCATAACTAAACACAAATAAGCACAAAAAGACATAAATAAGCTGAAATAAGCTATGCTACAGTAACTAAAGCAAAGATTTAAAAAGAAGTGTACCTGGACTCCTTGCTCAAAACAGGAGTGTATTGAACCTAAATAAGCTCTAAGACCTACCCAAGCTTATAAATAAGCTATCTAAGAAACCAATGAGCCTTCCATGTCAGCCCATTCATCCATAAGCTTAGCAATAAGCACTCTTTTTTTCTTTTTGGTTTTTGGTTTTCCTTAACTCCTTGTATAAAAGTTTAAAACAGATTAATTGTTGCTTATATAAGAGCTTAAAAGTGAGCTTAAAAGAAACAAAAACTTGGAACACAAATTGAAACTTAAATCTGAATTTTCATTAAAAAAATTACAAGTACATGAAAGTTTAACTGAGTTACACCATTAAAAACTAAAACTGAACTCTAAAAATTACACACTTTGCCTCTAGGGCTTACAAGCTTTTTATAGAAAAATACTAGCTAGGGCTTCCCTCCTTCGTTTTTGTCCTCATCTCTTTGTGCTTCTTTGTAGAGACAAGAGCCCTTGTGTGTTTGTTGTGTGTGTAAAAACACAAAGCAATCCTGGCCCTTCATTAATCTTGTTGCCCACTCAAACTATATCAACCATTGATCGAATTGAGGGTTTTTAGATTGCCAGCTTGGCACATCCATGTGGGGGGTGGGGCTTATGAGAGTGAAGGGTTTGGATGGATATGGGGAGGTCAACGAGGTCTGAAAGTGACAGGATGTGGGGTTATGAGTTTGGCGGGAAAGGGTGATGAAGATGTATAGTATTTTAAAACGGGGGGTGAGGTTTGTGGGTTTGTCACAAATAACCCTTCATTGCAAATGTTTATTCAGTTTTTAAGTCCAAGTGGGGTGGGGGGGGGGAAGTTTAGGGATTAGGCAAGAATAGTCCCTCAAGGTTTATAGGTTAATTGCAAATCCAGTCCATGTGGTGGTTAAAGTTTTAGGGAATTGGCAGAAACACCCCCTCAGGGTGATAATTGTTATTGCAAATTAAGTCCTTTTGGTGTATGACTTTTGAGGGTTGGCAGAAATGGCCCATGTGGTATTTCTTTGGTGAGTTGGCAGTTTTGGTCCCTCACAAGCATTTTCTTCATTTTCTTCATTAAATAAGTTAGGGCTTGCAATTTTGGCCCTAAACTTATTTTTCTTCACTTATTGCGTCGGGTTTGACTTTGGGATTTTGTCGGGTTGACTTGTTGACTTTTCAACTTGGGCTTTGTCTTGACTTTGTCAATTTTATTGAATCTGAAAGTGAATACAAGCTTTTGAAAAGTAAAATACATCAAATGAAAGAAAATAAGCTACTAATAAGATACCTATAGCTACACTAAGCTACTCCTAAACTACATGATTTGCTTTGTGTGATTAGCCCTTCTATTTATAAGGAGCAAGCGAAGCTTCTAGGTCTTGAGACGCTCCTCCATCTAATTTGATCTCAACCCTTGATTAAAACAAGCTCAAATCCAACCCTTGGATCACGTACACGTCAAATCAACCAATCATGGCCTTGGGGATCGCCAGCGTGGACCCTAAGTGTCAGACGTGTTAAGTGAGGGTGCAAGTGATTTACCCTGGCGTGGTTATGGTGAAAGTAAAAAGAGAGGGAAGAGGGAGATCCATAGTGTTTTTGACCCAGGGTAATATTGTTTGACTTTGACCGAGTATTTGGGCTTTATGATATATCAAGTTTGGGCCATGTTTTATGAATTTGGATTAAGGGATTTAGACTAAGTTTCATAAATGGGTTTAAGTTAAAGGGTTTATAAGTATAACTCTTAATGGGTTGACCCGACCCATTAAAATGGGTACGGGTTGGCCCATTAAAAATGTATACGCCTTCGGCTTAGATTTTTCACGCTCATTCCATTCCCGTGTTTAGTTTAGTCTGTTTTTCCTTGTTTTTGTCCTTTTGTGCAATATCCGTTACCTGCAAGACACAATTCATAATACAAACAAATACAATGCATTTTTCTATATTTATTGGTCATTATTGGTCTTTTTAGCTCGTTTTATTAGGTAAAAGGTATGTGTATTTAAGCACAAACCAAAATCCCCCATACTAAGCTATTGTCGTGTCCTCACGCAATGTCATAAACACACTTAGAAAACCAAAAATTTCGACTCCCTTAGACTAATTACCTTGAAAAGTAGCTAAGTGTTCATCGAATGGGAGTAAGAAATCACTTATTTTGAAAAGCTCCTCGTTTTACCATTTTTATACATACATAAGATAACTTCACGGAACAAGAAACACTAAAAGGATAAATTCATAGTCCTTGATTTTTCACCCGCCCCAAACCAAGCTTAAAAACGAAATCATTGTTAAATACAAGTTAAGATGCTAACACTACTCATAAATGCTAATTGTGGATGCATAGCTACTTTCTGCTCCCTTATTTCCTAAATCCTCTAAAGGTTTTATTCTTATTATTGGTGACAAATAAATTAAATTCTTATTCATATAAAGTAAACCCGGTTTAAACCATAATTAGTTTGAAATCCTTTCCTAAAGAGATGATATGATGAGAATAAGGTCCACATTAAGGTTTTAATTTCGCACGATTTAGGGGTTATCCTTTTTAGATAACCCTAGAGTCGAAATTTGGCTTTATTATTATTATTAGTATTATTGCAACATTATTACACCTCGGTCCTTTAAACAACTGCCACATCGGTATGCGAGCCGACCATGGTCCAGGAGTCTTATTTTGACCTCGATGATCCTCGACCTTTTTGAAGGCTGCAACATCGGTTGTGAGCCGGCAAGAGGCAGTAAACTTTTATCACCCACGGTTTTTATTATTATAATTACCTCCACCCTTTAAACGACTACCACATCGGTTGTGAGCCGGCAAGAGGTAGTGGTCTTATTTCGGCTTCGGTTTATTACATAACATTATTATTATTATTAGCTAAATTTTAAGTCCTGTGGTCTTTTAACTACCTAGACAACGGTAGCAAGCCGTCAGGAATCGGTAGCCTATTTCCCCACAACACTAACAAAACCTCGATGTGTACCTTACTTCACCAAAAGGAATCTCTACGAAGTGATCTAA